>SDVV010018476.1:0-13750 GCA_016164225.1 Gammarus roeselii
ATATATAATGACATGGTACCATGTCATAATAGAAATATTAAAATACACAGATGATACGTACCAAGTCTTCATCAGCGTGAGCTGTAGAGACAACATTTGTTATTTATTTGAATTTAATAATAACTTGCCACTGAAATTCAAAAGTAAGTTTACCTCTACAACCTACCAACAGATGGACATTGCTGAAGGACGTTCTCTAGTCTCCATTTGCAAATATATCGAGACAGATGAAAGCGTTACATTGGGCTATTGATTTTAATAAAAGGAGCAAAGTAAGTATGGGCACCAACATGTACTTTATCGTGACAATTTACTGGCTCAACTGACATTTAATGAAAAAAACATGAGTGTTGAAAATGTCCGCTATGAGGCTGTCTACTACGTTACTCACACATTGTTTGGCACACGAAGACATAAATTGTGGAACTAACTGCATAGTTAGCACTACATGTTAATTATAGGTGTTAATTATAGAAGTTAATTATAGGTAAAATCAACAATGAAGGTATAGCTTAGATTTTAACAATAGAAAATATTGCCAATATAGCCACAATTATCCACAATAGCCATACACTATCATATATCTGTAGATAAACAATTTAAAAATTTATTGTTGATTTCACATATGATTCTTAAAGATAAAATCAATTTATCATTTTATTTGAAATAAATATCATGAACCATTCTAATCTAGAAAGGTAAATACTTGTAGCAATTTATTAAAAATACATATCCTACTTTAGAAAGACTGTACTAAAGTTGTAACGACGGTGGCATAGTTCGTGTTTGACTCGACGCTCGCATTGTTTCTACTACCTTTGCATTAACAAAACTTTTAATTAGTCGCGGCAGTAAAATTGTTCACACGGTAAAAGAAAAGAAAGCTTCTCTGAATCGCGGCTTCTGTAAAAGTTAATGAACTTTGTCAACATCGTGACAGAGCATAACTGGGATCGATGAATTGTTGAGTATGCTTGGGTCATACTTTTCACGCTCTCGATCCTCCGATGAATGTTTCAAAATGGAAGAACGTTATGCCTGTCTCAAAATTTTTGTCGAGGAAGATTGAGAATACAAGATTTTTATTTATTTATTAAAAAAACGAATAAACAGTTTTTTAGAGTTTGTATTAAACTGTAGGAGAATCGACTATGTTTTGTGTTTCAAAAGCAGCACCGCGGAGAAGGCAAATAAATATACTTTCTACTAGTAGGCATATTTATTCGCGCATGTTCACATACTGATTATTATCCGACTTTCTCGTGTTTTTTGCAGACTCTCTTGTGCGACAGCTGTGTCAAGTGCGAACATTTACCGTGTACTAATAAGTAAATAAATGAAAAAGTATTTTTGAAACTAATAAAGCTAAGTGAGTAATAAACCGCGCCTGTGAAAAAGAGGGCAAAGATTCCCACGGACGACGTCTGAGGATGCCTCCTACTCTGGCGGACTGCTCGGTCTGCTTCGCCAGGAGGAGCAGGAACGTCTTCAGGGACCTCGCGGGAACTCTCGTCTGCCGGTTCTGTGAGCTGGATGGCAGGCTCGACCAGGTCCCGGTGACCTTCCAGGGCCTGCGACGTAGGGACGAAGACGACGGAGAGGACGGGATCCTTGCGGGGAAGGTCTTTGTCCTCGAAGAGCAGCTGCGCACTGTCGCCAGTGAGTATGTGGAGATGAGAGAGGAGATCGGCAGGACTTGTGAGTCCGTTGCGGATGTAGGAGACGAGGTACGTAAGGTCCAAGAGGACCTTGTTAGTAAGCGTGATCTAGAGAGTTTTGCTGCAGACCTCAGTAGAAACTTACGTTCTGATATGGATAAGGCTAGTAAGAGCCTGGCGGAACAGACGAGGAAACTAGTAAAAGTTAACGATTTGGTGGTCAATGCTTTACAGCTGGACGGAGAGGCATCCCGGGAGAGGATTGACCTAAGGGACCCAGTTCGATCGCGGGAGAGTTTTGGTGGTCTTGCTCTGACTTCCTACCGTGACGTCCTGGGCAAGAGTCTGCAACAGCAGCACGCATCCACCCCTAAACCCATATCAGGGCTGTCGGTGCTGGATGTGAGCTCGCAACTCGCTTCCACCCCTAAACCCAAGCCCTGGGTACCTACTTCCCGTCAGGCCAAGAGGTCATCGGCTGCCCGGAGACTGAAAACCGGAACTAAGCCGATATCTCGGTCCAAGACCTCCGCGGATCGAAACCGCACCCAACCTCGACGAGGCGGCGTAGATTCGGATGGATTTCAGCAGGTCCAGAACCGGTTCCCCTTCGTGAACCGGCCCGCGTTTGTGATACCAACGCGGAACACTTTTGAGAGGTTCACGGACCTGGACGGCGAAATTGAGACACTTGTTCTAGGTGACTCTATCGTCCGACCAGGCGGTTGAATTTGCTCATAGGTGTAAGGCAAAGAGGCGGGTTATTTGTAAGCCCGGTGCCATGATTGAGAAGATCAGAGGTGCCCTTGCAGAGGTTGTAGTTTCCAGCCGCGAGACACTCTCCAGCTGCCATGTAGGCACCAATGATCTTAAAAGGACAAGGTCGGAAGATCAGCTAGCCAAGTATAGGAACCTGATTTTCAACCTCAAGACAAAAACGGATCGAGTGGCCATCACATCATCTTACCGCAAATGAATGATGATGACGAACTGTATTGTAAGTTACCCTATACAAATCGAGCCCTCGAAGCCATTTGCAAGTCCAATGGAGTATCATTCATCAACTTGTTTGATGATTTTCGGGAGAGGCCCGATCTGTTCCTATGAGACGGCCTTCATCTGAATGATGTAAAAAGTGCCCGACTTGGCCGACCGCTCCATCTAAGCGCTAAGAAATACTATGCCCAAATGTTAGGTGTTCAGCGTGCTTTAAACGGTTCAGTTTTGGCTGCAGGGAACCCTACCTAGAGGGCCCCGTGCCCGCAGCAGATTCCCGAACGGGAGCTATGATCGATCAGTCGCTCCAAGATGAAGAAGTTGCGGGCACGGTAGATACGTTACTGGGCTCACAAGAAGGCAATTCTGGGAATGGTCAAGATCCTGGTCCACAGCCGTCATGTTGAAACCCCCCAATGATGAAAATGTCGAAGACCGAGATACGCAATATCATAAGGTCTTCTTCTGTAACACGCAGTCATATGCCCCAAGTTCGCCGAACTGAGGGGACTGGCAACCCTTTACTCGTTTGATGTCATTGGCATAAACGAAACATGGCTCGATCTCCAGAGTAGAAACCTGGCAGCAGAGATAATGCTACCAGGCTACAAAATGTTCAGCATGGACAAACCCACCCCTAGTAAACGTGGGGTGGCTCCGTGTTGTAAATAAAGGAGATACTGCATCCATTTCTTATAGCAATGCTGGCCCCCGTTTCTTGCGAAATACTCAACGCAGAAATCAAAGTGGCCTATGCGACATTGAAGCTGGCATAGGTGTACCGCAACAGCCACACCCTTGCGGAACAAGATGCCCACCAGCTCTATGAGAAGCTGGAAGAAAAAATCTCAAATAATCACGAGACTATCATCTTCGGTGACTTCAATCTCCCTTATATTGATTGGGTGAGCTCAACTTCACAGGCCCCAGGAAATAAACTAACGGAGTTTATCGCTGATAATAGCATGACCCAGTATGTTCGTGAACCAACCAGGGGGTACAACATACTGGACCTAGTCATGTCAACTGAGTTGCGCTTGGTGTTCAACATCCTAGTTGGCAACAAACTATGAGGTGCTGACCACAACGCGATGGACACCACCATACAAATCGATCGGTCCCGATGGACACCACCCAAAAGTTCTCAAGGAAACTCGAGAACAATTGGCGGATTCCCTAACCCACATCTTCAATTTACCGATGACGAATGGCGAGGTCCCTGAAGACTGGAGAGTTGCTAATGTCACGGCAATCTTCAAGAAAGGTGACCGACAATCACTCAGCAGCTATAGACCGATCATCTTGACATCAATCGTGTGCAAAACCATCAAGTGATTGATACGAAATCATCTCGTCGATCATCTGGGAGACAACGGACTCATTCATGACACTCAACACGGCTTCCGCCGTAAGAGGAGTTGTCTGACGAATCTGCTAGACTTCTTCAATGAGGTGATCAACTTGTACGACCGCCGTAAGGCAGGGGATGTCATCTACCTAGACTTTCAAAAAGCCTTCGACAAGGTGCCGCACAGGAGACTTACACAAAGTCGCTGTGCTCGACATTGGTGGCAACGTACTTCGCTGGCTGCGCGCCTGGCTAACAAGACGCAAGCAAAGAGTCAGCATCGGCCAGGCTTTGTCCGAGTGGGCCCCTGCTACTTCTTGGGTGCCCCAGGGCAGTGTCATGGGTCCTATCCTCTTCCTCATCTATGTAAACGACATGGATACGGGGCTTCTGTCCAAGGTCTCGAAATTTGCCGACGACACGACGTTCTGCCATGCAGCATGGAGGGAGGGAGACAGAGTTGAGATTCAACAAGATCTCAAAAAACTCGTCCAAAGGTCGGAAGCGTGGCAGATACCCTTCAATGTGGCGAAATGCACAGTTATGCACATGGGGTGTCGCAATGCCAACTTCAACCATACGATGGCAGGAAGCGATCATGCAACTGTTGACCATCAGAGAGACTTGGGTGTCCTTATCTCGAAAGTTATGAAAGGGAAAGCGCATGTCGAAGAAAGTTACAAGAAAGCTAACCGTAACCTTGGCTACATATCCCGTAACTTCCTCTTCAAAACGAAAAACATTGTATTGCCTTTGTACACGTCCCTCGTCCGTCCTCACCTCTAGCATGCAGTCCAATTCTGGTCTCCACTCATGAGGGGGACGAGCCAAAGTGGAACGAATCCAGCATCGTGCAACTAAGCTCATCCCGCAGCTACGCCACCACAGCTACGAGGATAGGCTTGAAGAGCTTGGCCTCATCACCCTTGAGCAACAAAGACTTTGGAGCCAGCTCATTGAAACCTTCAAATACCAGAAGGGATTCAACGACGCGAGTCCTGTTGGCCTCTTTGATAGGGACCACAACATTCGTTCCCGAAACAACCGGGCGAAACTTGTGGAAAAACGTTTTGCTACAACTATAGTATAACACTTTTTCCCGATCGCAACCTCACGGGTTTGAAACGACTTAACAGCTGCGGCAGTTGGCTCTGAATCTGTGAATGCGTTCAAAAACGCGCTTGACAAACACTGGGCTACGGGACTCGTTTAACCTTGTAGGGATATAGGGAAGGAGCATGAAACAGCTCTCTTCACAATTCAAGCTTTTACCACTAATAAATCCATTATTAGTAACAATAATAGCATGTCGCTGGTAGTAGTAGTTGTTAATTATTACTCATAATTTCATTATCAGTAACAATGTAATGATTGCTATTGCTGACCAACTCAAGCGACTGAAAAACTCCATATCGGAACGGAACGCTTTCTACCATTAACATTGCAAGTACAGGCAGACTGATAATACTGCATTGCAAGTACAGATATACTGATAATATCTCGAGAACGATCATTCTAGGAATTCACCGGGTGAGAGGTGTTACGGCGACTCTCATCCACCCCTAAGCCCACGCCAGGGCCGCCGGTACTGGGTGTGAGCCCGTACCCATCCCGCTAGCCTAGGAGGCCGTCTGCTGTCTTAACGGGATAAGCAGATGCAGGGACTATGATATCCTGAAAATCGACACCGCCTAAGAAGAGGGCTAGCTCAACTCGATGCGGTGGTGAAGACTTGAAGGGATGCCATATATTTTTACTCTTTATTTCCATTATTCTTATGTGCTACGGAGCCAGCTTTCACCACCACACCCCATGATTTACGAAAATTGAGCCCGCACCAAGAGGAGAGCTTATGCTTAACTCTGTGATACGGTTTAGATTCAACGGGTATCATCCATTGCTGAAGGCAATAAATATCTTAATACGAAGGAATCTTGCCGACACGATGACATTTTTATTTTTATTTTTCTACCCTCCATGTGGGAGAGGAAAGAAAGGAGAAAAATGCGGAGAGATAGCCAAAATGGCGTACTAGTGAGGGTGAAATTTGCCAGCGACTCACAACCCACGCCCCATGATCCTCGAAAATTGGACCCGCATCAGGATGAGAACTTTGCTTGACTCTACGGTACGACGTAGATTCGACAGATATCATCTATTGTTGAGGCAATGAGTATTTTCCTACGGAGAGACCTTGCCGACCTAATGGTATTTTTCTTTCACTTTTCTACCCTCCCTGCGGGAGAGAAAAGAGGAGAAAAATGGGGAAAGATAGATAAGAATTACGAATCAAAGCGGGTGAAGTCTGTGGCGACTCAGCGGCGCTTGCTGAGAAGCCGCATCAAAGGCTTACCCCCACACCGCAAGCTATGCGAAAATCAAACCGCACCAGGAGGAGAGCGTTGCTCAACTCTAATGTACGACGTAGATTCGACAAACTTGTGCGGGTGAGGTCTGCCGGCGGCCCAGCGACGCTTACCGATTAGCCGCAACGACGGCCCCCCCCACCCCATGATATGCGAAAATCGAAACCGCACCATGAAGAAAGCTTGTTCAACTCTACGTTACGACGTAGATTCGACAGATATCCATTGTTAGGCAATGAGTATCCTCCTACGGAGAGACCTTGCCGGCGCAATTGCATTTTTATCCTTACTTTTGAGCCCTCCCTGTCGGGAGAGAAAAGAAAGGAGAGAAATAGGGATAAAAACATCCATCTGTTGAATCAGTGAGTACCTTCTTATGGAAGGACACTGTCGACACGATGCTACTCTCTTTTTTTCCTCTTCTTCCCTTCGTGTCAGGAGGGAAAAAGAAAAGAAAAAAATATTTGATTTCAAATAATAGCGAAGCAGTTATACCAGTGCCGGTAACATCTCTTGGAGATGTCCTTCTGGCATCTCACTTGAAATATATAAAACCCCTCATGCACCTCAGTTGGAATATATATAGATCTTAGAGATGTCCTTTTGGCATCTCATCCTGAAATATGAAAAAATAGTGCACTTAATGCGCCTGCCCCTCCGGCATTTCACCTTTAAATTGACCCATCTGTACATTTTTGAATTCTCTCTTGTAGTACATATCCGGGAGTGACCCTGTTGCAGCATGGTGCAGAGAGACACTCACCTACTAACCCATTCCTCACAGATGTCCGAGCTAATTTCGAAATTTAAATACCGGTGTTTGCCTCTTTTGAACTTAAATCTGCGGTAACTATTCATGCCTTTTTTGGAACAAGTCTTGCGATAATTGATCAAGAATTGGAAACCTTTGTTTCCTCTGACTTGACATAACCCCAAATTTAAATACTCGTTCCAATCATGGACTGAAATTAGCAATAACATCCGTTTACAAAATTTAAAATACTTGTGTTTCTTTTGACTAAACTCAGGAGTTGCCTCGAGCAGCTCTTTCCTAGGAGATGTCACTCTGACGTCTCACCTTGAAGTGCTCAGCCTTCGAGGACCGTACAATAATATCAATTTTTCAAAATTTCTAACAACTCGGGCTGCCTTCGCCTAGCAGCACGCATCGGTTACTTAGTGAAATATTATTTGTTGGATGCTCCGCTGGGGCAGGAGTTGCCATGAGCAACTTTTTTCAGGAGATGTTTTTCTGACATCTCACATGAAATGCTCTTGTAGGACCAATCACACGTGTTCAGAGACTTACTCTACTGAACACTAGGGAGATCCACTATCAGGAAACTGTGCGTGGAGCTCTCCTACATTTGCACTCATTAAAATTTCACGACATTTTTGAAAATTCTGACATAGACTCTAGAACAGCAAAGGGCAGGTCTATCCCTAGGAGATGTCACTCCGACGTCTCATCATAAAGTGCGACAGCCTTCAAAGAACCGCTTGCGTACAGAAGACCTAATCTTCTGTGCACATGGGGGAGGACCACTACCCGGGCAACTGGGTGTGCTGCTCTCCTAAATGTGCACATACTTGTCGAAATTTAACTCCGATATGCTCCTATGGAAGAAGACTCAATACCTAGTTGGAGTCCGTCTGACCCAACCTCTGGGGCAAGCCGACAGGCATGCACTCGAGGAAAAGGGGGGTCCACTGAGCGTATGGGCGTGGCCATCTCTGCTCGACCGTCAGAGATGCGACCGCCTCTAACCCAAATACTTCTCTTCGCTTCTTGTTCTCCCCGTTCCTGAGCAAGTCAACCTGACTCTCAACCTTTTCTTCTATGTGGCTGAAATGCCCCGGGCAATGGTGGGGTAGTTGTAGTAGGCAGTGGTGACAGTAGTGATGGTCCTTTCTGTACCTACAACCTTCCTTTTTCTGTATGTGTGCATAAATTTCTAAAGCCTCGTTGACTATCCCTCACTCTTCTTTCACTTCTTTCAAAGGAAACACTCGACAAGAGCACTCGTGCTCGTTGGTTTTCCTAACTCTTATCTAATCTAGTAATATTGCTCACCCTGTCCGTAGGAGTTGTGCAACAGCTCATGAGGCAAGCCATTAGTTATTTTAGGTTGCACGTTCGCTTGGTGTTGGTATAGTCAATCACATAAAAAACACTCCATCAACAAATGTAATACAGATACAATGACAATCCAATAAAAAGAAGATGGACGATCATTTCATCTTCTCGCTCACCGAATAATGACAGGGACCGGTGCTTCCCTTGCCAGCGTATCATCGAGCTAAGCATCAAACTCTCGCAATATCAGAAAACTGAGCAACAAAGACTGGCAATGTCAGAGAACTTAGATCACATCTATCCTCCAGTTTTCCTTCAGCATTTTCAATACTCTCCCCTTAAGCAGTTTTGGGTCACCGACGGCCCCCCAACATTCGTCAGGGGATAATCATAGCAGTTCGACGTGGCACTCCATCTCCCTCAGGCAAGGCTGTGATAAATTGGTTTCCCTGCGGTCCGTATAATCTTCATTGGATATAGACCGCGCTAGCGGCACCTGGAATCGAATTCCAGGTCACATTCTCGCCTCCGAACGATGCTCTGTTCCCTCCGTCTCGCAATCCATCATTCCAGTCGACTCCCACTCTCGCATTTACTGAACGATTCCCCTTTCCATTTTCGTTACGATTCCCATTCTTTCAATTACTCAAAAATTCTTACTCATATACTTACGTTACGAATCCCACTCTTTCTTTAGTGTCGTGATTAATCTTTTTCTAAATGTCCTACAATTCTCGTTCCTTCAACTATAATACAATTCCCGCTCTTCTACTTACGCTACGATTCCCACTCTTTCTTTAACGTTGAGATTCCTACTCTTCCAATTGTGCTACGATTCGCGCTCTTTTAATCATGTTACGATTCCCACTCTTCCAGTTATGCGACGATTCCCGTTCTATCAATTACGTCACGATTCCAATTCCATTATGATTAATCGCGTTTGCCAAGAGCGAGTACCACAAGTGACCCTCGTTCATGACACTCCGGTAATTATAAACCACAAAATTCTGTTTGACGTGCTCGCGACCTCTCCAGTCAAGGAAGGACTTATCACACAGTAGTTTGTGTCGTCTATTGTTTTAGGGGGAGATGAGAAAATTGTCGCCGCCCATTTTATATAGTCGTAATGGAACAAATTGTAGCTGTTGGTGTTAGTAAGCGCATGGCCGAACAGCGTGTTCCATACTCGTTGCTGCCTAATACCGTATTCTATACTCGCTGCTTCCTAATAACGTGTTCCATACTCGCTGCTGCCTAATACCGTATTCTATACTCGCTGCTGCCTAATACCGTATTCTATACTCGCTGCTGCCTAATACCGTATTCTATACTCGTTGCTGCCTAATAGCGTGTTCCATACTCGCTGCTGCCTAATACCGTATTCTATACTCGTTGCTGCCTAATACCGTATTCTATACTCGCTGCTGCCTAATACCGTATTCTATACTCGCTGCTGCCTAATAGCGTATTCTATACTCGCTGCTGCCTAGTAGCGTGTTCCCTGCTCGCTGCTCCCTAATTCCCATGATATCCTTGATTGTTGTGCTCTCCAAGCCATTCGTCTGTGAGATCATTCAAAGCAGGTCGAATTGCTCATCATTCGCAAGGTCAGGGAGCAATTATGCTCAAAATAAATCAAGGTCACCTCGGATAGGCCGAGTAAATGCTGTATATTTTGAGAGGACATGATTGGGTATTAGCAATGTTGATTGGTAGCGAGCAGAATGAGTATGTGATCCACTTCTATGATTATGTGATTCACTTCAATGGGTATGTGATTCACTTATATGAGTATGTGATCCACGTATATGAGCATGGGATTCACTTTTATGAGTATGTGATTTTCTTCTGTGAGTAGGCGATTTAATTATATGAGTATGTGATTCACTTTTATGAGTATGTGATCCACGTACATGAGCATGGGATTCACTTCTATGAGTATGGGATTCTCTCCTGTGAGTATGTGATTCACTTATATGAGCATGTGATTCATTTGTATTGGTATATGATACACTTATATGAACATGTGATTCACTTATATGAGCATATGATTCCCTTCTATGAGCATGTTATTCACTTATATGAACATGTGATTAACTTATATGAGCATGTGATTCACTTATATGAGTATGTGATTCACTAATATGAGCATGTGATTCATTGATATGAGCATGGGATTCACTTATATGAGTATGTGATTTACTAATATGAGCATGTGATTCATTTCTATGAGCAAATGATTTACTTCTATCAGTATGTTATTCACTAATATGAGCATGTGATTTACTGATATGAGCATGTGATTCACTAATATGAGCATGTGATTCACTTACAGTATATGAGTATGTGATTCACTAATATGAGCATGTGATTCACTTATATGAGCATAAGATTCCCTTCTATGAGCATGTGATTCACTTATATGAACATGTGATTAACTTATATGAGCATGTGATTCACTTATATGAGTATGTGATTCACTAATATGAGCATGCTATTCATTGATATGAGCATGTGATTCACTTATATGAGTATGTGATTTACTAATATGAACATGTGATTAACTTATATGAGCATGTGATTCCCTTATATGAGTATGTTATTCACTAATATGAGCATGTGATTCATTGATATGAGCATGTGATTCACTTATATGAGTATGTGATTTACTTATATGAGTATGTGATTCACTAATATGAGCATGTGATTCACTTCTATGAGCAAATGATTCACTTCTATCAGTATGTGATTCACTAATATGAGCATGTGATTCACTTACATTATATGAGTATGTGATTCACTAATATGAGCATGTGATTCACTTCTACGAGCATATGATTCACTTCTATCAGTATGTGATTCACTTCTATTTATTCTCGCCTCCTTGCTTCTCTTACTAAAAAACATCTCAAATTGGCGGCATGCATTGGGAAAACATCAGTCACGACCCTGTTTATCCTTGACGACCCATTGGACTTAAGACATTCTTCTCATCACCACTACATTAGGAGAAACAATAATCGGTCACGATGCCTTGGGGTTGCACGAGGTCGCTCTCGAGCACGAGTTGCAGTCGGTCAGAAGGAGAGGAGTGTTAGAAGTAGGATTGCCTCCAACTTATTACATTCGACCATCGCCATAAGGCCTGGCCTGATTGACTGTATAGACAGGTGACAGGCACTGTACCTCTCATCGGTATAGGCATTCCCAGCTTACCTGTCTGACTATATGGACTGGACAGGTAGCAGGCACTGTATACTCTCATCTGGCCAGGCATTTCCAACTTACCTGTATGGACAGGTGGCAGGCACTGTATACTCTCATCCGGCTAGGTATTTTCAACCTACCTGATTGACTGTATAGACAGGTGGCAGGCACTGTATACTCTCATCTGTCCAGGCATTTCCAACCTACCTGATTGAGTGTATAGACAGGTGGCAGGCACTGTATACTCCCATCGGTCCAGGCATTTCCTACTTACATGTCTGACTGTATGGACAGGTGGCAGGCACTGTATATTCTTATCGATTCTGGCATCGGCCACTGACCTGTCTGGCTGAATAGACAGGTTACAGGCACTGTGTATATAGTCAATTCAATAACAAAAAAATTGCGGTCTCAACTGAGTTCTCACGGTACTTGAATATAAAACTAGTCACCCTCATACCCTCAGAAAATTCAAGACTCCCGTCAAGGTGTTGATCGGTTTCATCACAGCACGTCGTATCAATGACACCAGAGTTATTACTAAATAACCATAGTGCAGTTACAGCCGCTCAAGCTGCTGATCCTTGAGGCAACACAATAAACCAATTGTGTGTTGCTCCTGCATAAGTGCGCAGACATCCGTACAGCTCTTAGTCGGAATCTGGTACCTTTTAACCCGACTAACAGAGAGAGAAAGTTTGAAGTTAGTTCAGTAGTTATTGGAAATTTATTGATGTTTTAATCAGATTGTTTTGTTTCTTGTAGTTTTTCTTTCCTTATCTAGCTTGTACCTATACCTACACCATGGATTATTTAACAAATAAATTGTCTCTATTTGACCATCATCCTATCAAATTAAAAGTTTTAAACTTTTCCCGTGGGTGACGGAAGTCTCACTCTGAATATAAACTAAGTAAACAAACAAAGAGTTTTTCATGAATTTTAAATGAATCCTCTAAGACGATTATAATAAATTTACGGATAAAATGTAATCCTTTATCTTTGAATATGGCCCGTCTCAATCCAATTAGCTGGCATCTCTTTTCGTTCGTCCATTTGTATTAAAACTGGCAGACTTCCTGAAATTATAAATGAGCAGATTGAAAGCAAATTAAATTGAGTCTTCAAGAATATTAGCTGAGGGAAATATTTTCCAGACACTTTGAAGTTGAAGAAGAGCAGCTGCAGATTTTGCCGGAGAAAGGATGCCGAAAAACTCGGAGCAAGAAAGACGTTAAATGAAGTCTATTACTTATGAGAAGAAACGTTTTCGTTTTAGCGCTAAGCCGTTTTTCAGCTATGCTTGAGATAGAACAATAAAGCATGCTTAAGCTCATGATGTTGTATCCAATGTGCCATCGTGTTGCCAAGGGTTATGTCACTTTTTTTTCTAAATATATCTTAAATAAAAATATTTTAATTTTTTTAAACGTTGCTCTACTAAGACTCGAGGTGATGCAGTTTTGGTAGCAGATTGCTCTTCCGAGACGAGATTCTGGTGATCCAACTGCAGCACCAACAGGCGCCTGCCACTTTCCAACTGCAGCACCAACAGGCGCCTGCCACTTTACAACTGCAGCACCAACAGGCGCCTGCCCACTTTACAACTGCAGCACCAACAGGCGCCTGCCACTTTCCAACTGCAGCACCAACAGGTGCCTGTCCACTTTACAACTGCAGCACCAACAGGCGCCTGCCACTTTCCAACTGCAACACCAACAGGCGCCTGCCACTTTCCAACTGCAGCACCAACAGGCGCCTGCCACTTTCCAACTGCAGCACCAACAGGCGCCTGCCACTTTCCAACTGCAGCACCAACAGGTGCCTGCCCACTTTCCAACTGCAGCACCAACAGGTGCCTGCCCACTTTCCAACTGCAGCATAAACAGTTGCCTGCCCACTTTCCAATTGCAGCACCAACAGGTGCCTGCCCACATTTCAACTGTCGCTAACAGGTGCCTGCCTTCTTTCCAACTGTAGCACCAACAGGCGCCTGCCACTTTCCAACTGCAGCACCAACAGGCGCCTGCCACTTTCCAACTGCAGCACCAACAGGCGCCTGCCACCTTCCAACTGCAGCACCAACAGGTGCCTGCCC
>SDVV010018477.1:0-13750 GCA_016164225.1 Gammarus roeselii
CAGGCGCAAAATCCCATTCCCAACCGCTCTGAATCCAGCAATCAAGCATCGAATGAGTTAATTATACTCATAAGTGGTTCTTCTCTAGGAATGATTCAGTCATCTTGTAAATATTTCTTCTATTTTCCTTCATCGGTTAGCTCACAAAGAAATACGAATGAAGGAAATACTGCAGGAGTAAGTAAAGCATAGCGCAAGGGCACTGATTAAAACAGTAGGATAAAAATGACAAAGAACTACTTGAATCTATGCTACGTGTAAAATTGATCAACAACGAGTAACGTAGGAAATGAAATCAAGGTTGAAAAAATCTTCATGAAGGTGTTAGGAAAGTGGGGCTTTCTAATATATAATACTACATATAATTTAACATCAATAAAATTCTTAAAAAATGTATGTCTGTCAAAACTCCCCAAAAACATTCAGAGGACACAGCATTGAACATGCTATATGACAAGCAGTGAAGTTGCAATATCCCCCAAGCGTTGAAATTGCTGATACCCTTATTAAGTATATAACCTGTTAACATGTATAAGCTTTCCGCTCACTGACCCCCCGTCTTACCCGACACCCCCCGCTCCCCGTTCCTGCGCAAACCCCCGTACGGCCGCTTGAGTCAAAGGTTGCATGCATTGCGCCCAACCCCCCGCCAGGGCCAAAAGGGACTCTAGAAAGCGGTTTTCGTAGTTATATATACTACTAATGATGGTGTCTTTTCCCACGATGACTATGCAAATTAAAACCATTCACTTTGAAATTAATAGAAAATAAAGTGTTTTATTTGGTGTGATAATTTAGATTTGGCTGGAATATATTAAAAAACTTGAAAATACTATTATTGATATCGCAATTTTCACCTATATTAATTTGGGTCTTATTCAAGAAACGTACACGTCCGAATGCATTTATCAGCATGAATGATTTCAAATCAATCTCAGAAAACAAGGCTTCGAACATTTGTTTTCCTAGAAGTACGTGTTTCTTCTGCACGCAAAATTCGTATCTAAAACCGTCGCTTCAAAGAACGTGATCATTTGGCCCACACGATCACTCTACTTTTGGAACACATAACACTCGAGTCTATATGGTTGAGTTACAACAGCGTATAATATTAGTGAATTAACCGAATGAACGCATTGTAACATCGAGCGGATGCTGCAAATGAACGTTCTTATAAAGTCTGATGTGTGATTACCGTGAGTTTTTGTTTCGATGTAAGTTTTTTTATTCGAATCTCTGATTATTTCAAATTCGAATAAAATTTCGTATCATTTAATGGTATAATAGGATTAAATTGAAGAATTTTTAGCATTATTTTGACTTATTCTGGGAAAGTGTAACTAAACCGTCTGCGTTGCTCATGACGCTGCATCTTCACCGGGCAGCCAATACTGCAGCGGCAATTGCGCACAGCGTCTGCCCGCGAGTCGATTAGGCAGCTGCTTTGTTGTGTTATACGGTGGTCGCTTTATCCAGTTAGTGGATCTATTTACAGTTGGCATTCACCAGCAAATAGCTCGGGAAATGCAACCGCGTCAGTTGAATGGATTTCGATATCGTATCTTGTTACCGGTGATCATATGACGAAAATAACTGAGTAACGGCAAATAAACTCTGTCACAGGAATACGTCCCTAAATTTATCGGATGACGCTCTGTCGATCTAAAATATTGAAATGAATTTTCTAGAAAACAATAGACTCTTATGAAAGCCTTTCAAATCACGCAGGCATCATTGAAGAAACAAACTTTTGTAAGTTGAATTTCCATCATAAGAAGATATATCGGAACTCTCAAAACGAGCAACTGGCAGACGGCATTCGTGGATCACCAAATCGGCCACTGAATACAGTGGCCCTGTTGAAGAATACGATGTCTTAAGGAACTATTCTTAGACTGGCACTCCAGGTTTGTATCCAAACGTACGCAAATATGTGCGCACCCTCATCAGGACACCACAGCTCTAGCACACGCTTCGTCAGATGCACTATAACTCAGGCAAAATTAAAAAAAAATAGAAAAAAATAGCTAACTATCGGGAAATGATGTGTTACTTATTATCCATTGCGTTTATTTTCAAAGCAAATCGTCAAGCAATTAACATAATCTGGTTAAAGTTAAGAGATAAAAAATGTGTAATATACAGGTTCTTTCAATTTCAATGTTTATAATAACTTCCCACGAAAATGGTCATTAGGACCGTATCATTTTATCTAAATTTATTTATTGACAAATACAAGCAAAAAGTCTCTTTATCAGCAGCGGAAAGGGGCCGGAATCATTTGGGTCATTTTCTGCCTCCTCGAGCCACCGTTTGTTTCAATTGCAATCGTCGGCCTCAGCCACCTCAGAGGCCACGCTCGCTTGGCTTCATGACATTGCTGCTAAATCGACTTGGGAAGAAATCACTTCAAACACAATGGAGAAACTTATTCATTGAATGAGAAATGATCTAGAATAATAATAACAACTTGGACACATCTGTTATTAAGGACGCTATAAAATGCACACTATTCGATCACCAGTAAACAGCGGAGAAACGTTGACGATTTTGTTGGACAGGTTTTGCGTTGATGTGCTGATGAAATTCATGCTACATACCCATTTGATGATCTGAAACTCCTGGTGGATAAACTCTTTGGATTTTATTTTGATAGCTGTCCTCTTCGAAAAGTGAAGAACAGTAAGTGAAAAAAAATCTCATGCGGTTCACTGCTTGTTTGAAAAATGTTACAGCTGAGACATATAGATCAGGCAATCTGTTGAATCGTGGGTTTACAACCCGTAACTGTACAATAAAAAAAAAATCAAAACACTTAATGACTCAAGAAAAACTTAGTTTATTCTGAATGATATGGTGGGTGGGTTTGCGTGTGAAAACAAGTCAAAACTTACTTGCTGTTAATCGAAATCACTCTCTGATCAACACTTAACAAATCAATTCATCTGCCCGCAAAGGTTATTTTTTACAAAAGACAATATCCAATTAATTGCTAATGTAAGCATTTATCCCACCTGATGTCAATGAAATAAATAAACATCTTAGCTCACTTCAGAATAAGATATATAATAGGCATGAAATTCAACTCAGTATCTTAATTGAGGTTAGTCGTGTAATTTCTCCTCTGCAGTATCAATAACAGAAGTATGGACTTGGGTGTTTATCCCAACGTTATCAAATATGCCTGTGCTATCGTTGTTCTAGGTCCGGTGACTCTATCAGTGCGTCAAACTATCGTCTAATTTCTACTCAATTTCTCACACATTCTTTGAAAAGAGAGTAAACAATTGATCGAACAAGAAGTTGATTTCTTATATTGTTCGATCTAATGACCAATTCAGCCTCCATGTTAAGTCGAATACAGCCTCAGCAATTGCCCATCTAGTATCTGACCTGCTTCATCATTGCATTATTAAACGAATAGCGCCTATCTGCCCCTTGACAGGCGAACGGCATTTGATTCACACGACAAAGATATTATGTTTGCAAAGTTGCAAGCTATCAATTTGTTCTGTGCAACGACAAACAATAAACGTGCTGCCACTAAAAGTTGATATTATTCGAAGATCAGTCTTAGGCTGTCGGCTTTTTAAAATCGGTATAGATGATATGACACAAATTGAACGGAAAAGTGTTCTTTTTGCTGATGATGCTGTCTTATATGCCCAGTCTGACAACTTTGACCAAGCCGTTGTGGCTATGGAATCTTCTCTATTAAAATTTTCAACGTGATTAGTGGGTAGGAGACTCGTTGCGCGTGACAGTAAAACTAAAGACAAGCTTGTTACTCCTCGACATCACCGAGGAGCGACATCGAGGAGACCACAGACTAATGTTTTCTTCAACGCCAATGTATTGTAATGTGTCTCACAAGGCCGATGGATTTATATGTCTCACAATACCAATGTATTGTAATGTGTCTCACTAGGCCAATGTATTTATATGTCTCACAACGTCAATGTATTGTAATGTGTCTCACTGGGTCAAAGTATTTATACGTCTCACAACGCCAATGTATTGTAATGTCTCATATCAGGCCTTATGGACTGGTTATAGACGACATGCTAAACATTGTACTTCACATTTATCACGTCCGTCGGATGTTAACTAAGTTGTTAGAGATAATATGTTCAGTGTCGAACTTCTTACCACCGAGGCTCTGCTACTAGATACGATCGTTCCTTTTCTGAGGAGGAGCTCCCGCGAGCAAAATTAATCTTGTTGAGTTATTCTTAATAACATTCTTCGGGTAACAATTCAAGTTTTAACTGATGAAAATCATATAACTCTCACACAAACCATTGATATTTACAAAAAAATGATCTGTTATGCATTTAAATGATGTTCATATTTTTTTTACCTCAGAGATTATTACCGGACTGTTTGAGACTCTCGGCACCGAGCAAATGCATACTTCAAAAAAATCCCGAATGACTTTACTCTAATTAATATTGATTTTTCTTACAGCTTTCTAAAGTATTTCAATATTAAATCCCGTTCCTGAATTTCAGTTAGATCAATGTCCTGATAATCCATTCAAAGCTAAATTCAAGAAGTTTTCTGTCCAGGTTATTACTTTTTGGCATCCAATCTGTTGTTGACGCATTTCAGTCATCTTATGTTGATCGTGGAACCATTGATGTTATTGCGCACAAAATGTGATTATTGTGTTATTGCGCACAAAATGTGATTATTAAGTTTCATGCTGATGTATTATGTGACAAGTTACAAAACTGTTATTATGTGAATATATAATTACCAAATAGTTACCTAACAGGGCCGATTTGAATCCAAATTATCAAATTTGTATTTTGATTTGCCGATTTAATACAGCTCAAATTTAAACTTGCGTAACATGTGTGCCACTTTGAATGACCTCGTTTATTAATTATGGCAGTTTATACAGAGACAAAGGCAATTGACTTTTGTTGTTCTTCTTTAAAAAAAAATCTGCACACTGGAATTTATCGTTAAAAAATCAATGATCAACTAAGTGGGCAAATAATCGTCAGATGTTACCAACAACTTAAACAAAATTGCAAGCACCCCACCCATTTCCCACACCCCTCGTAAGGCTCTCTGTTTCTTTTGGATTACCTGTCCTAAGACTCCTGGGAGAAGCGTCTGTGATGTTACACTATTGGGTCGATTCTCCCACTCAACCGCCCATCGCCACTGAACGTTGAGGGGTCTGACAGTTGAAGTAGTTTTTGCAGAAATTAAGTAAGGCGCAGACAACGTGCACACAATCTTCATATAACGGTAAAGACAACAGCGATGATGTCGGTGTTGTAACATGTGCAGTGCCTCATCCATATACGATTCCTCTTCCAGACGTGCGCTGTGTCGCCGGTGTGGTTTGAGTTTATCTGGGATTATGCTCCGGTCGGCCTGGAATTGTTGGTGCCATTAACTGACTCATCCTCCACCTCTCATGGGAGCAACTTTCTGAAGGGACATTTGTTCTAGTGCTACTACTAGACTGAGTTCAGCGATGATGAATTACGTCTGTCATATAACGTTTTCTCCATGCCATCCATCAAACTCCATTCGTTCGCCTTCGGAGAACTCCGGAGTTACCCAATGCACTCAAGTTCCCCTCTCTGACCACTCCATTCATTTACGCATTGAACCACCAAAGAACCAGAAGGTTGCCTCAACTATAAGTCCCCTTTTGACTGGATACAATTTGCTCACCTCGCTCTTTTTATAACACAGGCTCTGCCGCTTACATAGATATTCAGTAGTCTGTACCGCTTTCAGCAAAGTCGTACCTTGTCCACACAGCTGACGCACATTCACCCCCGCCTCTGTGTTGACAATCGTACCCAATCTCCAATTCCATTATCGCCCGCTTCGCTTTCGATCCCCTCGCTTGGTAACTCTTTTACAACTAACCCACTGCAACTATGAAGAACATAAACACTCACTAACACTCCTAACAGAAAACTGCTTTTCCACAATTGCATCATCCGTATTATCTCTAATCAGCATGAACAGTTCTACCACGCCAAATCATCCAGGGGTTCCATCCGCAATGTCGTCCACTGCCGGCGTTGTCCCTGTTTCCATTACCTCCACAGCCTGCCGTCATTCTTCTTTAGAAATGCCAGCCACCTTATTCCCCTTTTGTCCATTTCCCCTAAAAAACATACCGCCTACGGCAACGGTGTCAGCCTCCCTGACATAGAGTGTGAGTAATGTATGATCGCACACTTTCTGCGTTTTGCGAAATGCTCCAATCGACGGCCAAGGGTCCAAGGAACATGCAAAGGCTGCAAAACTAAATTCCAAATGGTTAATCTCCATAGAACGACTCGAACGGTACTCTTTCTGCAGGAAATTGTTCTTATTATCCAATAATGATACGATATTAGGTGCATACGATACAGACCTAAAATTTGATCCACTAAGTTCAGATATCCAAAAAGAATGTATTATAAACATTGCTGGAAATTTTCGATCGTTAACGTTTCTTTTCGCTGTCGTACGCAGGTCATTAACAAATTATAACCGCTGTTATTTCATTTATCCTCTAATAACACTTTAAACACCTTTTAAAATACGTGTACCCATGAGTAATTGCAGTGATTGAGGTTATGAAGAACTCGTCCTCTGCACAAGGCTTATGGGACGGATAATTATTACCTAGAGTATCACATCGTTTGCGGTTTCATATGTACTTGTATTGTCTAAAATATCATATAGTTTGCGGTTTCATATGTATTTTTATGACCTAAAATATCTCGTAGTTAGCAGTTTTACATGAATTTTTATTACCTAAAAGAAAAACTTCGTTGGCAGTTTCATGGGTACTTTTACTTCCTAAAATAGAATATAGTTTGTAATTTCTTATGTACTTTTGTTACATAAAATATCACACCGCTTGCAGTTTTATATGTACTTTTATTACCTAAAATATCATTTAGTTTGCAGTTTCATATGTACTTTTATTACCTGAAGTATCACATAGTGTGCAGTTTCATATGTACTTTTATTACCTAAAACATCACATCGTCTGCAGTTTCATATGTACTTTTATTACCTAAAATATCACATCGTTTGCAGTTTCATATGTACTTTTATTACCAAAAACATCACATAGTTTTCAGTTTTATGTACTTTTGTTACCTATAACATCACATCGTTTGCAGTTTTATAAGTACTTTTATTACCTAAAACATCACATCGTTTGCAGTTTCATGTGTACTTTTATTACCTAAAATATCACATCGTTTGCAGTTTCATATGTACTTTTATTACCTAAATATCACATCGTTTGCAGTTTCATATGTTCTTTTATTACCTAAAACATCTCATCTTTTGCAGTTTCATATGTACTTTTACTATCTAAAATAGATTATAGTTTGCAGTTTCATATGTATTTTTATTACCTAAAAATCCCATAGAGTGCAGATTCAGATGTACTTTTTGTATGAACGGATGGTCAGTAAACGCGATGACCGAGTTTAGAGCGTATACCCGACTGCACTGTCTGCCACTTGAGTACAGTGTTGGGAGTTCACACCACGGCTAGCCTACGGATGCCTTGTGAGTGGGATCTCAAGGAGCCTTCCATCTGTAACCGTTTTACTTTTGTCTGTGTCCAGCTTGAGAGCAAACATCCAAATATTGATGTAAGGGAAAGAGCGGTATCCTCATCCCCATACAAATTCCCGAAAAATCCGAAAATATTTACCATTCGTGTCCGCATATGCAAATTCTCATCGTGCTTACATCCGCATCCGCATCTGGGGAAAGCGGATATTATGCAGATGTCAGCAGAAAGGATTTTGAAGATCAATGTCGATGGAAATAGGGAGTGATCTTGAGGGTCTATTTCAGGAACAGCACATTATTTTGATAACATTTCAACTAACAGTGACTAGATAGCGGTATCCCAGGGAGATAAACTCCAACAGCCATTGTTTCCCTCAGATGGAAACTAGTACATTCAGATATGGATAAGGGAAAGCTGAAAAACGTTTTATGAGTTATGTAATGATATGCATATTATATTATCTCCATCAAGATCAAAACTACAAAATCTAATTCGAAATTGATAATAAAAACTATTGCTTGATTACAAGTACAGATAATTGTTTACGTGTTTCGATGTACATATATTTTTTTATAGAGCGTATAGAACGAATTTTTTGACTGTATATTTTTCTCCACGTCATTTTCTTCATATGTAACCCTGCTGACGGATCAACTTTAATGTAGTAATCATCATAAACCTATCGTAAGCCTCGTAAGAAACCCTGCTCACGGATCAACTTTAATGTAGTAATCATCATAAAGCTAACGTAAGCCTCATAAGTAACCCTGCTCACGGATCACCTTTAATGTAGTAATCATCATAAACCTAACGTAAGCCTCGTAAGTAACCCTGCTCACGAATCAACTTTAATGTAGTAATCATCATAAACCTAACGTAAGCCTCATAAGTAACCCTGCTCACGGATCAACTTTAATGTAGTAATCATCATAAGGCTCACGTAAGCCTCATAAGTAACCCTGCTCACGGATCAACTTTAATGTAGTTATCCTCATAAGGCTCACGTAAGCCTCATAAGTAACCCTGCTCACGGATCAACTTTAATGTAGTTATCCTCATAAGGCTCACGTAAGCCTCATAAGTAACCCTGCTCACGAATCAACTCTAAAGTAATTCTCATCATAAGCTGATTGAGATAAGAAACACTTGGCTACGATATTAGTACAATTCACTTGTTGGTGGGTTCAGACAGCCTAGACGCATTGCAGTAATATTGACAAACAGCTGAAGGATTATCCAGTAAGAATCTAATCCCAAATCTTGGTTCGTTCAGGTTCTGCATATTTGTTGCCAAACACTTCGCAATGACACAATCACTACGAATCTAATTTGGGACAATTCGCGCTAAAATCCGAACAGTTTTTAGGTCGTGATATTCGAACAGTATTAATTTGCACAACTGAACTGCTGATATCAGCAGCTGATATCATCATCTTGTTAATAAAATCGCTCTGCTGAACAGTTATAATTCGATCTGGTGCAATCGAAAGTGACGTGAGGGTAGAATAATGTGATAGAGTGATAACGGTATCGAGTCGTTGATGATACGTTATTGACAATTCTTTTTAGGTATATTTCGGACTGTGAATTGTCTATTTATTAGGTTGGGTAAATAATAGGTTTTCTTGATATTTATCAATAATAATATAATTACATTATATTGGATCATTTATTGAATTGGCCAACATTGATCATTATGTTACCGGTAAGTATTCGCGTCAGCATCCACGCTGATGTCCTATTTAATATTCGCGAGGGAGTGTAATACACAAAATAAAGCGTTCTTCCACTATTCTTCAATGATGATGGGCTGGGCATAACATATATAACATGCGTGTATGCGGATGCCAACGTGGATATTGAATCCTTAATTTGACATCCACACGAATGAGAAGTGGATTTCTCACTCTATTGAGCCCAATTACGGGAACATTTTTAAATAATAATTCACCCTTTAATAACAGATACAAACCGATATTTTCCTGCGCTCTACCTCAGGTTTGGACTCACTGAACTCTCTCTAAAGTACACCCCAACGTGCATTACAAAACAACACTGAATAATGATAGTACGAATATTTAACATCTTGTAATACAGACTCACATCTCTTTGCAGGTGTGTCAAAATATGCCAGTAAGTTAGAACTTAACCGCAGATATCTCTCCTACTTGTGATCTAGATCTTCGAGATCAATTGATGTTGAAATCACATTCATTTTCTTTGAGGTCAGAAAATTCAATATAAACACACACCATTTGTTGATTGTAAGGCCTTGCTGGAGGTAAATCTTGCAAAGCTCAATAAGCCCATCACTTTACTTAGCAAGACCTTTTTTCCACTCCATGAGAGAAGCGCTCGCAACTGTTATTGAGATAATAAAGGAAGAAAACAAATAAAATGGAAATGCTAATGGAAAAGATAGAATATGAGATCATCAACGATTGCCAGACACTTAAACATGCTCTCGACCAATCAAGTTTGTATTACTAAACATTCCACTATGATTTGTGATGATTTCATTTACTGCACCGTCCGACAGCGGACGATGGCTTCATTAACTGCACCGTCCGACAGCGGACGATGGCTTGATTTACGGCACCGTCCAACAGCGGACGATGGTTTGACTTACTGCACCGTCCGACATAGGACGATAGTTTGATTTATTGCACCGTCCGACAGCGGAAGATGATTTGATTTACTGCACCGTCCGACAGCGGATGATGGTTGGATTTACTGCGCCGTCCGACAGCGGACGATGGTTTGACTTACTGCACCGTCCGAAAGCGGACGATGGTTTTATCTACTGCACAGTCCAAAAGCGGACGATGGTTTCATTTACTGCACCGTCCAAAAGCGGACGACGGTTTCATTTACCGCACCGTCCGAAACGGAAGACAGTTTCATTTACTGCACCGTCCGATACGGACGACGGTTTCATTTACTGCACCGTCCAAAAGCGGACGACGGTTTCATTTACTGCACCGTCCGAAAAGGACGACAGTTTCATTTACTGCACCGTCCGATACGGACGACGGCTTCATTTACTGCACCGTCCGAAAGCGGACGACGGTTTCATTTACTGCACTGTCCAAAAGCGGACGACGGTTTCATTTACTGCACTGTACGGCGAGGTGCGGCGATCGAAGGCCGATTTCTATGAGTTGACGTACGTGAAATCCCTAGGCAAATACCTATAGTAATCATGGAGTAATCCAGCATAATTTCAATAACTCAGTAAACATATGAAAGCAATACAACTTATATGAAACTCCCGAAAGCATCGACAAAGATATAAACCATCACAAAAATATGAAATATCTCAGCAGGCCGAGTTTGCTATATTTTTAATTCGTTTTACTGTGCCAAAGGGTCAGATATTATGATAAGCTGAATGAGAGAATTCTAGAAATAAAATTGAATACGCCCGTAAAATCTGCGCTAACATTTTTAAAGCACCGCTAAGAGAGTTCTTATGCGCCTATAATCGCGAAGATATAGGATTATGAATATTTTGTTTTTGATTGCCGTTTTAGAAATGATGAATGCCCAGATATCAGAAACCACATATATGAGGCATTAATTTATTCAATGTTAAATAGACTATGATGAATTCGAAAATTTGCCTGGTTTTGCGGAAAATAATGTTTTATGTATCAATTATTGAGCATTAGTGTGGCATCATGTAATAATGGGTCCGCTTATATGCATGTCCCATCTGAAAACAGCTCCATAATCTTCATAGCGGGGTAAGATTGTTTTTCTGATTGCCATAAGAGAAAAATTCCCCATCGGTTACTAAATTCCCAGCATTTGCGTTGTAATTTTACTTATCAGAGGAATTGGAGCCCGGCACGATCCAGAGTTGTCGGAATGTCCACGGATTGTCGCACGAGCCCTCAGACCCACGTTGGTCTGAGGGTTCATGTTGTCGGACCCACGATTGACGGACGGTTCTTCGAGTAGGACCACGGTTGACTGATGGTTCTTCTTGTTGACCCCACTGTTATCGGCCGGTTCTTGGTTCGTTTAAGGGTTGGTCGTGTGGTCCACATTTCGCTTGAATGATTATAGAGCGGTTTTCAGTTTGTTGCATGCTTAAAGGAGCTCCCATCATTACATGGTGCCACACTAATGCTGAATAATTGCTAAATGAAACCATTATGTTTCGCAAAATCATGCAAATTTTTTAATTGAACATAGTCTGTTGAACATTGAATAAATTAATGCCGTGTAGATGTAGTTTCTGATCCCAGGGCATTCATTATTTTGAAAACGTCAATCAAACAAAATGTTCATATTCATATTTTTCTTCGTGATTATAGGCATATTAGAACTCTCTTGACGGTTCTTTAAAATAATTAGCGCAGATTTTACGGGCGTATTTTATTTTATTTCTAGAATTCTCTCATTTAGCTTGTCATAATATTTGACCCTTCGGCACAGGAAAATGAAATAAAAATATAGCAAGCTCGGACTGCTGAGATATTTCATATTTTTGTGACGGTTTATATCTTTGTCGGTGCTTTAGGGAGTTTTATAAAAGTTGTATGGCTTTCATATGCTTACTGATTCATTATAATTATGCTGGATTACTTTATGGTTACTATAGGTATTTGCCTAGGGGTTTCACATCCGTCAGTCCATAGAAATCGGCCTTCTATCGCCCAACCTCGCCGTACAGTGCAGTAAATGAAACCGTCGTCCGCTTTTGGACGGTGCAGTAAATGAAACTGTCGTCCACTTTTGGACAGTGCAGTAAATGAAACCGTCGTCCGCTTTCGGACGGTGCAGTAAATGAAACCATCGCCCGCTTTTGGACGGTGCAGTGAATGGAACCATCGTCCGCTTTCGGACGGTGCAGTATATGGAACCATCGTCCGCTTTCGGACGGTGCAGTAAAAGAAACCATCGTCCGCTGTCGGACTGTGTAGTAAATTAAACCATCGTCCGCTGTCGGACGGTGCAGTTATTCAAACCATCGTCCCATGTAGGACGGTGCAGTAAATGAAACCACCGCTCGCTGTCGGACGGTGCAGTAAATATAGCCTTAACCTCTCAAGAACCTCGAATGAATAGGATCATTGTGATTCCTGTCATATTATCTTCGTTTCGACGCATGCGCTGCAGCGTCTAGACCGTGCACTATATTGACGGTCTGCTATTAGATGACGGTCTTATCAGTACTGTTCAATAGTTCGAATATAAACTTTACCTGTCCAGCCAACTTTATTCGGTTATAAACTTTTCCTGTCCAGCCAAACTTTATTCGGTTATACAATTGTTCCGTCCAGCTAAACTTTATTCGGTTGTATACTTTTCCTGTCCAACTCTATTCGGTCATATACTTTTCCTGTCCAGTCAAACTTTATTCTGTCATGAGCTTTTCCCGTCCAGTCAAACTTTATTCGGTTATAAACTTTTCCCGTCCAGTCAAACTTTATTCGGTTATAAACTTTTCCCGTATAGTCATTATATCAAAACTTACATTCAATCAAAGTGAGACTGACAAAAACTTACGATCTGCGAAGAGAGATAACAATAATATCCATTCAAAACAACTTCATACGGACGGTGAAAAAAAGTTATACACATTAATTGGTAAACTAATCTGTCATTAATAGCTTCATATAAACTAAGGAATTGAAAAAATGAAGTTTTTGATGTGGACATATCTGGTACAAAAACGCTCTCTTCAATGTACGTAATAAATTTGCAAACTACGTTTATAGAACTAAGTAATTTTGAATGAACATCGCAATTGACCTCCATGTTCTCACTTTATCATCAATCTTGATCATGTAGGTCACCTCCATTTTCTCACTATATCATCAATCTTGATCTTGGAAGTCACCTCCATGTTCACAACGAAAGTATATTCATCCGACTTGTGTACTCCAGCATTGGACTATTCTGATTCATTGATACTTAGCTGTAGCTGGTTATTATATCTCCACACCAATCATCAATTACCCTTGCTGTTAACTAACGTCCCATCTATTTCAACGTCTCAATCCTTTTAAAGTGTGCTCTGTCTGTCGATGAATAATATGTAGCCGCTCTCTCGCACTTAAGTAAATTCGATACAAGTATAAATAAATTGATGAATTCTACCAATTACCGTACCATTTTTAAGTTGCAATCGCCATCATAAAAGGTAACATTGTTCTCTATTCTTCTCTTGGAGAACTC
>SDVV010018478.1:0-13750 GCA_016164225.1 Gammarus roeselii
AATTAATGCTCTAATTTTTTATATTTAAAAATACCATATTAGGTATGGAAATGATAAAAAACAGTTGAATCGTCATACCCGAAATCATTACGAATGCCGTAAGTGAAAACTATGTCAATGTTCATTCAAAAAATCGATATCCCATGCTACATTGATTTGATGCAGGAACGTGTAGTGATAGGATAAGTATACTATTCCTAATGACTGCAGTGAGCAAGCAATTAATCCCAAACCGATAGCCACAACATCAGAACATGCACTGGTAAGAAACTTACCCCTTCCATAGCCATACACATTTTCTACCCAATATCTAACTTAAATTAACAAACATGACCTTATAGCGGTATTGTTCAGCAAATTTGCAACCAATTAATTGAAATATTTCCACTAAAAAACATAGTCCTACAGTAAAACCCCTACAAAAAAAATGCTCGACACATAGTAGGAACAGGTGTTTCAATTCTTGATCAACATATAAACCTGTATTCAAAAAAACATGTCCCGACGAGGCATTTTTACACAACTATACAAGACCTGGCCTATATCCACCGTAATTAACCTAGCAAGACATTAAAATCAATAAAATCAATCTCAATTATATACAGCGGGTGCAGAAGGAGAAGTTGCGAGTGGTGGAACGAGGAGGTCGAACTGGCGGTGGCACGGAAAATAAGAGCATTTGAGGAGTGGTTGCAGGTGAAGTCGGTGGTGGCTTATGAAAGCTACAAAGAGAGGAGAAACGAGGTGAAGTGGGTGGTGAGGGGAGCCAAAAGGGACGCGGATACCAGGTGGGGCAGACGGTTGTGCCAGACTTTTGAGGACAACAAAAAGAGGTTCTGAAAGGAGGTGAAGAGGGTGGGAAAGGGAGAGACCGGAAAGAAGGAAGTGGTGAACGATGAAGACTGCCATTTGTTGTTGGAAAATGGTGATGTACGTAAGAGATGGGCCGAGTATTTTGATGAGTTATTGAATGTCGAGGATGACAGAAAGGCTGACATTGTTGCTGTGGGTGATGGTGCTCGGATGCCAGAAAGACTTGTGACAGGCGTGGTACCGATTGAGTAGCGCAGTGCCTGCATTGCTCTGCTATATAAGGGCAGAGGAGATAAAAAATGAATGCTGCAACTCGAGAGGTATCAGTTTGTTATGTGTGGTTGGTTAGTTGTACGGGAGAGTGGCTTGGAATTGTCGGAAGCGAATGTTCGGAGTTACCAGTTGAGCCAGTTCCTATTTGCGGATGATACAGCCCTGGTTGCGGATTCAGAGGAGAAGCTTTATAGGCTGGTGTCTGAGTTTGATAGAGTGTGTGAGAGGAGGAAGCTTCGAGTGAACGTGGGTAAAAGGAAAGTAATCAGATGCTCGAGGACTGTCGATGTGAGCAAAATTAGTGTCCCCCTAAATGGAGAGCTCTTGGAGGAAGTTCAGTGTTTTAAATATCTGGGCTCCCATGAGGATATAACTGAACTAGTGGAAACTGAAGTGAAGGCACGAGTGGAGGAGGTGTGTAAAGTGTTGGGTGCACTGAAGAGTGTAATGAGCTGTAGGACGTTGGGGATGGAAGCAAAGAGAGGGCTGTATGAGGGTGTTGTTGTCCCAACTGTGCTCTACGGAGCTGAGACTTGGAGATAATGAGAGCAGAGGAGAGAAGAAGGTGAAATGTTTTTGAGATGAAATGTTTGAGAAGCATGGCTGGAGTAACGCTGAGAGACCGGATCACCAACGACGTGGTTCGAATCAGAACAGGGATTGTGAAGAAGTTGGAGGACAGAGTGGATTCGCGTGTTCTGGATGGTTCGGGCACATGGAGAGGATGGATGAAGGAAGATTGGTGATAAGGGTGATGAATGCGGAGGCGAGTGGTCGCAGGCCTAGTGGTAGACCGAAGTTTGGGTGGATGGATGGTGTGAAGTAGGCGTTAGAAAGGAGAGACATGAATGTGGAGGTGGCGAGAGAGCGTGCAATGAACAGGCGTGAGTGGTGAGTGGTTGTGAATGGTTGATTTGACGCTGCTCTGATGTGCTTTCCCGCCCTTGGCATCCCGCTGTCGGGATGGTCGTGGGTGGGGGGGGCCCAGCCATTATGACGCGGCGGGGGTAAACCAGTGAAAACTGTCGGGCCCTGCTGCTGACGGCGGATCCTCGGACTGCACTCGTGACCCAAAGTGTATGTTGCGGGGGTACCGTCTCGACCTTTTAGCTCAAAAGGGTTAGTTGTGTGAGTGTGAGCGTACGAGGGTGTGAGGTGCGCCTTGCCGTCTGCCAACCCCCTTTCTGGGGGATGAGGCCTAGTGTCTGTATCTGTATCTGTACCTGTACCCTAGACCCCGATGTTCCAGGAGCGCATTTCCAGCTTATCTCAGTCATTGAACATAAAACTATGTCATAAATAATCTTACATGTTGAAGTCAGATTTGTCCAAACCTAAGGATGAACGCCGTTCGTCTGACAACACCAATGTAATCTTTTGGATTAATTGTTGCGACTAAAACGGACAATCTCAACAAATAACCTCAGAATCTCGAGTAGATGTACCTACACGACGTCAGAGCATCGAAGAAGATTGTGATGTAACACGCAACAGAGTTGATACTGTCGACGACAAAAGTTTCAGCAAAAATATCTTGGATAATAAACTTTAATGAAAAGATGGTAATTAGGTTGAGTAATTTCGTGTTACTGTTGACAAGAATATCAAGCCCACTAGTGCACAATGCAGCTCTGTTGACGCTTTCCGCGTTGGTGAACCGCGTCACTCAGCCGGAAGGACTAAACTCAGCTGGTCCAGTCCCATTATTGCGACTTTGCCCTCAGAACAAGACCGGAACAACATTCTAAATTCAAATCTCTTCAAGAAATATCTACATCAATGATGATGTCTGTTAAAACACATCCCTTGAAGGACAGAAACAAATGTATGAGTTTAGGAAGCTGAAAACTCAATGCCAGGCTCTATATTCAAAGGGTAAACATCATCAGCCAAAATCTGCTCACTCTCATCAATTCAATTGATTCAACGAGCAGGTAAATGAAGATTTTCCACCTCTTGAACATTGTCAGTTACTGAGTTCCAAAAACAATTAGCAAAAACGGCAGAACGTTCGACGGTAAATGAACACACACAGAAGCGACATCGGCAACAAGACAAACGACAATAGAACTAACATTGTAAACGACCAATAACTTTAACATTAATCTCCTGTGCAACAACCCACCAAGTAACACCAAAACTCAAAAATCAACACAAGCAGACAAATGGTAAACATGTGGATCACAAACAACAACAGAGTGCGTTCGCTAGCGAAGGGACAAACAGCATCAACTGCGCCTCTACACCTAGAACGGGGTCTGCAGCTCCAGCAGAGGAACGAATGCGGCCAATGAAAAAAGGACCAGCTTGACGGAAAGCCGCAGCCTATTGAATTTCCTTCAACAGTCCACAGTTTAAAAAGGAAAAGAGAGACAACAACCTCTTTGTGCTGGCATCAGTGAAGATGATACAAATTAGTCGGCCGAGGAACCCAGACCTAGTGCTCATATCAGTATCAGAACACAAGAGTACGAAGAACAAGTGTTATGACAAATCAAGCCCCGAGTGACTTCAATCAGTCTAATTTACCCATAGTAAGGACTGTATTGATGATCATAATACCATTTTTTATTTGTGAAAAGCTAAACAGCGACAAAATTGGATTTTCTTAGTTCTTGAATATCCTACTTCATTTATAACTCTTGCTTGGCATTTTTTTCGATTTGTTGCAATTGCAAAAAACGTTGCGTGCGTCTCTTGTAATCATGTTTGAATAGGACAATAAAAACATCATCAAAAACTTTCCCTTTGCCGACATTCTCTATTATGTGTCAATAAATACTATAAATCTGCAAGTGCACTACAACATGTATTTTTCTTGTGTGAGGATATAATTGTATCAAATCTAATTGCTGCATATTTGTAAATCAACACACAATCATCAGAAGATCTTTAGCAGCAGCTCAAACTCTAAATTGAGGAACAAGAAAACAACATTTTAAATATCTTCAACAGTGTTTTTCACGAAGTCGACTCAAATTTGCAAACGTGAACGAATTAACCGGAGTGTTAAAAAATTTCTGTTCCTGCCCTCTCAAAACGAAACACGTTTGACTGCGTGGCATTAAATTTGCATGTTTGAATTATAATTTCATTAGCCGCCTAATCTAAATAACAGACCATTTTGCACCTACTGTGCTAAGACTGTGAACTCAAACAGACAAACAATTTATAGGACTTATATTATTTACAGGGGGACTATCAATATACCATTATAATGACTCATTGAAATGCTTTCCTCGCGAGCCTATGCAAACTGCTATGTTAACTTTGTAAACAGTTTCAACATTTGGGATTCGTGTGCCAAACATGTCATACCTAAATGTTATTAGAAACCCATGATGGATATGGTATACTCTCAGTTTCTTCGTCAAAGGTTATTGTTAACAATATATTGTAATGACTTAAATTTCAGTTGACCTAATTTATTTTTACATTTTTCTTGAAAGAACTGGTTCAATGTATCGTTTACTTTGGTTTTGTCAACTATATTCATTGATTGGTGGAACTTGAATGTAAATTTATTTGCTACCTTACTTCTATATTACTACTAAATAAGTTTAAGTAGCAAATGCTGTCATCAAAACAGCTCTCCTGACGCAGAATTGGTACAGATTATTTGTGGATTGTGAGACTTATATATGTTTTCAACCTATCCTCGTACTTAAATACAATTTGAATCTTCCTTTAAAACACTTCATGATATATTAGGACGCTGGCTTCCGAGTGTGGAGAGGAATCCGCCTCCAGCTTACTGTTCCGAAAGTATTATGTAGTAATACTTTCATTCAACAATATCAGAAGATTAAACAATTTTCTTTGACCAGAGCTAGAATTTCTCCTAGTACAAGTTTAACACTTCAATGTGCAGTTTTCTTCTGACTCAATTGGGAAATCACGTTTGTTGATTTTTTTATACACATGTTTATGGACGTAAAAGTAATTTTGTTTCATTTGATTCAAATAGTCCGGTGACCGCAACTGCTAAAGGAGGAGTCAGTTCACATGAGCTTACTTCACTAACTTGCACCCTCCTTGCCTCAGTCCCGCGTCGGACCTGCTGTCGTGGGTTTGGTGCAGCGGCTGCGCTCTCAGGCCAGACGACCACAACAGCCTCTACGTAAGCACAGGCACTGGCGCAGTGCGGTACCTGCACCGCCTCGGACAGAGGCAGGATCCGCCCGCCTATCTTCCCGACATCGGTGAGGGAGGGAGGGAGGAGAGGGCTATGCACCTGCCTGACATTGATGATGAAGGGGGACTAAGCATTTGTCCACATCGATGAGGTGGTGATAGGGAGAGAGGGCTAAACACATGCCTGACCTCGGTGATGGGGAAGGCATAGCTGTAAATGATTCGATCCTCGTCCAAAGGACTTGTGCTTACCCAAAAAAAGTATATAATTTTATATCTAGAATATTCGCAACAACTTTTAAGTTATTTTACATTATTAAAAAATGTCTTATCTTCTGCAGCATAATTTAGAACTGAACGGAATCCACACTGGAGGATCCTCTACAGTAACTTAGCTTTAACATTTAACAACTCGAGAATTATTGCTTATTTGTAATAGAAAACTGATTCAAGGATTGCGGTTATTTGTCGAAACGACTTCCTGTGAGAACGGTAAGGCTGAAAAACTGCCAAATATCGGTGATGGGGCTAAAAATCAGTTCGACATCGGTAATAGGAGGTAGGGGCTATAAGCCTACCCGACATCAATGAGGAGGGAAGCTAACCACCTTCCAGACATAGGAGTAAGGAGAGATTAACACCTGCCGGACACATGTGAGTTGGTGAGAGGTTAAAGGTGTGGTGCAAGCTGTATCACTTGTGTACATCGGTGAGAGAGGATAAACACATGCTCGACATAGGCCAAGAGAAGGGGAGGAAATGCCTGCCCGACATAGGTAAGGCAGAGAGGTTAACACCTGTCTGACATCGTTGAGGAGGGAGGCTGAATACCCGCCAGAAATCCTTGAGAGCTCCTTCTCGCTCACATACACCCGACATCGGTGACCGGCTCCGGGATTAAACACCCTCCCGACATCGGATGAACACCTGCTCAACATTAGTGAGAGGAGAGGCTAATCACCTGACAGACATCGAAAGGAAGGGTGGCTAAGCACCCGCGCGACCTCGGTGAGAGAAGGATAGATACCTGCCCGACATAAGTGAGGGGGAAGGCTAAACGCCTGCCTGACATCGGTGAGGAGGGGGAGGTTAAACATGTGTCCGTCATTGATGAGGGCGGAAGGAGGCTAATCCCTTCCCTGCCATCGATGAGGTGGATTTTAAACACCTACCCGACATTGGTGGGGAGAAGGCATAGATACCCGCCCGACATTTGTGGAGTCCCTTTCCTCCTCACACTCTCCCATCAGTGAGGGGAGCATGGAATAAACACCCACCTGACATAAATGAGAAGGCGAGTAAACACCCGCCCGACATCGGTGAAGGGAGGGTCATGGATAAACAATCGCCGACACCGTTAGAGGAAGGGCCTGACTTCCTGCCTGACATCGATGAAGGGTGTTCTGCATCTACCTGACATGTTTGAGGAAAGGGAGGGGATAAACACCTGTTCTTCATCAGTAAAAGGGGCTAAGCACCAAGGTAGACACCAGCCCTCTTTAACTACACACCTGTCTGACATCAGTAAGGAAAAAGGGTATGAAAGGCTAACTTTTGTCTGACATTATTGGGGGCAAAACATCCACATCGGTGTGGAAGAGATGGGAGTGGTGTTCCTTGAGCTCCTTGAGTTGTAGTTTGGGACTCAATCTTCCTCATACACCACGCTTTTGCGTCACAATCGTTCACGCAATGCTTATATTACAGAACGTCGAATTTGAACATACTATTCTTTGAAAATATGAGGCCACCAATAGATAGTTGAGATTAGCCTGCAATTTTATGCAATCTGCTTCTGTTAATTATTTTTTCATAACTTTTGTGTCGTCTGCGAATGACGACATTATTGATGAGGCTGTGTTTAAATTTAGGTCGACGATGGGAACAAGAAAGAGAAGAAGAAGGGAACTCTGCTTATGACTTAAGTCTCTATATACGATGAACCTTCTACATTCACTGCCTGCTTCGTTTCTGTGAGGAAGTAACAAATTCAAGAAATCAGTATACGGATTCAAGATTATTCAAGTTTAATTAACAGTATTTCGTGATCCACTCTGTCAACGGATTTCGCAATATCCACACCCACCTCAAAACCGTGCTCCCGGTATTTGATAATCCGATCGTGATGAGCGAGAAGCTGCGTGAGACATAAACGACCACTCCCGAACCCGTGTTGTTCTTTGTTCGTTTGAGTTGGGGTCTCCAGAAACGTGTATTGTTCGTTGCAATAACCTTTTCAAATACCTTTGTTATGTGTGAGGTTAGGCCCCCGTGGCCGAGTGGTTAGCGTATCCGACAGCAGTGTCAGCCTCTGGTGCTGCGTATCGCGAGTTTGAGCCTCGGCAGGGACACGGCGGTCTTGTGGCGGGGAGATTGGGCGCCTCCCCCCTCTGTGTCTGATTAACTTAGCCACCCCCCTAACTAGGGGGAAACGGCTGTATGTCTATACATGTGTGAGGTCAGAGTGATAAAACGGTAATTAGAAAGCTATCCTTGTTAATTGGGGCAATGATGACTTGTTTGATGTCAGAAAAACTACCCCTTCATCAAAAGATGCTGTCCAGAATATGCGGCAAGCAGTAGAAAGCACGGAAGAATATTTTTTTCATGCCGAATGCCAGGGAAACCTTGCAGTCTAGCGGATGTGTTCACTGTAGTTCATTGATTGCATTTTCTATTGATATAGCATTAAAACGTATGTCTATTAGAAGTGCCAAGTCCTGGTCATCAACATCTAGCCGACAGGTGTTTTGCCCCATAGTAGTTTATATGTAGCCAAGAACGCAAATTTTTCTGGGGCCAAGAACGCAAATTTTTCTAGGGCCAAGTACGCAAATTTATCTAACGACAAGAACGTAAATTTCTACGGATTTTTGCACGCCTTATTTCACATGGAGGCGTGTACGGTAGCCATGAACGCATTTTTTTATTCGGACAATGTAATTGTTAGGAAGTATGTTATTTCTTACTGTAAATGACTTAGTTGCTGTATATCTCGGATATTATACTTGTAGGTTAAGACAATTACTCATGTGGCACATTACTGTAAGTACTTAGAGAACACTCGGGAGGGGGAGAGGATAGAAGAGAAGGATAGGGGAAAAAAGTCAGACGTCTAAGGGGTCTGAAAGCGCATTTTTTTTATTCGGACAATGTAATGATTGAGAAGTGTGTTATTACATTATCTGTCCGACTTAGTCGCTTGGACTTTATACTTGTAGGTTTATTTAGTACTATTCTGGTCAATTACTTTTGGGGCTCACAGAAACGCAAATGGTATTCGATGTTGTTACCTTAGGATATTGCAGATTATGACAATTGCTTCTCCTACAAGTGATGACCGTTCTTTATGCACGATATTTTTATAGCACAATCTATATTTTTTGATTAAATCCATTCCCTTTTCCCCCGTTGTATGCATATTTTTCAAAAATTCGATCACGTCGTTAAGATTAAGATAATAGCTGCAGATACGTTCACGTATTTTCAGATGTTTTATTCTATAGACAATAAAACAAGATTTGTTTACACATATTTATTTATGATATAGATACATGGCTTTACATATAATCAGTTTCATCATATTAGGAACATTTTTCATCATGTTAGGTTCATAATAAGCCTAGGATTAAAGTAATATACGTTCACGTATGTTCAATACATATTTAGGTGGACAATCACGCAATTTTTAGGTATTAATTTTATTTATTACATAGGAGCATTTTCATATAAGGAATATTTACATACTATAAACATTTACAGCTTATGACATGTTTCAGTTGACGTATTTTTTTGTCATTCACTCGAGTACAAGCGCAAAAGAAGGTCTCACCCGGCTTACGCCTCTTACATGTTAAATCCATGTAACCTTAGCTTTATCAGCTAAAACGCATCGTTTCCTCTTTTTAGTGACGGTAGGTTTATTTTCAATGGATTTTTTGGGAATGTCCGGATGGTTGAAGGCATGAGTGTTGCAGGAGTCGAGATAGTAACGTTTGTTTTCAAATTTACAGAGGCAGTTTTCAATAGTGCATACAGTTTGAAGCTGGCATGCTTGTGCGCGAATGTTGTGTATGGTCTCAAAGTGTGTGTATGTTTTCTGGTTATAGATGTCTCTGTATTGTTCATGTTTGATTTTTTGGCTTGTGTCTGGTACTTGATACCCTTAGCAGCTGATTTGTGCTCTCGGACTCACGCAACATACTGTAACACGTTGGTTGCAAGCAAATGATCTGACTCGGGTAATCGTCGGCTGTTTCGCTTTTCATTAGCTCCAGCTGTCATTTTCTTGGATTCATCGTAGAAGGGATGATTTTTCGGGTAGTTGGAGAAGTCCATGTAGTCCGGCTCAATCTAGGTCACGCCTTTGAACAAGATCAGCAACGAGTCTGTGTCAGTAGATGAGCGAAACGTTTCAGTGTGTGTCATAAAAGAAGCTGTAGACTTTTGCTTTAGCATCTGTTTGGAGCTGATGAGATATATATCTATATTACCTTGGGTAGCCGAGTGCAATTTCAATTTTGCTCAATATCTATTGCATTTTTTAAGGCAAGGCAGGAGGTGTTGTAATGCATTTCAATGCAAGTCATTTGCATATCTGCAATTTCTTCATCGTACAAGGGATGTTTTTGGGATAGGTGGAAAAGACCATGTATTCAGGCAGAGGAGATAACCCTATTTTCCGACTCAATATTCGGTCATACCTTTAACTGGACTAATATCAATCGCGTTTCAATGTTACCCATTCTGTATTGCAACTCATTGAAAGTCATGTTGCATATATTCATTTCAATGCTAGTCATTCGAGTTAAATTTAGGATATTGCAACCAAAGATTTATAAGATTTGTTTTATTGCTAGAAGATTTATAATACGTTTTCATATATTAGGGGACTTCATGGGCTTATAATTTATACGAGAACATAACTATTCACTCCGAAAATCGACACGAGCAACTGTACGAAACATAAGTAATGACTTCGACCTTCCTCTCTTGCGCTATCTTGACCGGCGATATCAGTGCCACTCTGTGGGTTCTTTATCTGTGATATGCATCATTTCTCACCTGAAGCTGTCGGCTCGTCATTTAGGTGTAGGATTTATCTCTTGTTTTCTCTCTCTGTTCTATTGGGTTCTAGAGTGCTGCTCTTAGTACACATTTTAGATACCAGGATACCTTTGGGATAAGTGTATGCAACACTTCCAAGCTTAATCTTGTAATCATAACTTTGTTTTTAGTCTTCAGTGAGCTTTTTCTCGACGCAAGTTTTTTAATTATAGTGGCATGTTTATGACATCGAATCGTTTCAGGGTTTTTCTTACTATTGCAATCATTACCATTTACTATATTATCGCAGATATCCGAAATATACCTAATTCTCCTAGCACTCAAACGTTTGAGACACGATTCCCTCTCTTCATGATTAATTTCCAACAATTTTGCAACCATGTCAGATAACATTGTATTTTTTTGTATAGTTTTACACTTATTATACATGTTACCATTTCATTACCCTATTTGATAAAACGGTTTCCTTCAACTTTAGCAGGTTTTTATTCACAAGAGGTTCTCTTGATATCACTACCCATATTTTCAGTAGTTTCCATTTTGGCTAAGGTTTGGGTCTCCTCCCGTCATATCGATTTAGCCATTTGCATCCATTCTGCGCTCAGTTAATAGAGGTGAAGCACTTTCTTTACTGCTCGCACCCTGTAGAGTACTGTATATCTCATTATTTTTGATACCCAGGTCAGGTTTATTAGATCCTAGCAATACACCCGTTGCAATCATAGAGGTTTTATTTCCTCGTTCATTTTTTATATGATCAAACGCATGATAATGGCATCATTTGAGATGTTGCCAAAACCCGAATATGGAGCTTGATTTCCTTAATTTCATCTCAGCAGTGTATATAACACATATCCCCGCGTGCTCATTTCTATTAAAATATTTCCATATCAAACTTAGCGACATCCTTCTACACCGGAAGAGGACCGCTAACTGAATGAGTACAGATGCGAGTCCAATTTCTTCATAAAGGATCGTTAGCGTCACTGCGATGCCACATGTATTGGCACCATGTAGGCATTTACACAAATTGGTGCAAGAAGGGTTACCATGCACTGCCAGATGCATTAATACCTAGACAACCTAACCTAACCAACTTAACCAAGAATTATGTGTCATCGTTCGAGATTTCCCGCTTACGTAGACACATACACACATTTGCATACATATACAGGGTTGGTTAACATCTGTAACATTTCTCCATTACAACGACACCCCTTGCTTCTGTTATAAAATATTTACTGTGGATCAGCTTCACGGCATGTTTGATTGAAAGAACTAATCCTCCTAACATTACAAAACCTAACTTATGTACGGCATTCAGTCACAGATATATACATTGCATAACAAATTTCTCCACATGTCTCTTCATTTTGATATATCCTGTGCAGTTTTGATACTCACATCTAATTGTGATCTAGCAAATTTCATTCACACCCATCAAAAACCTAACCTAACCTGACTTTATGTATGGTACCTTACCTAACTTATGTACGGTATGCAGTTATTGATATATACATATGAACCCTCCACACGGTCCTTTATAAAACTTACACCTAATTCTTTCTACTTTATGGTCACTCTCGGTCCATATTAACTAGCAGAGATGGTAAGTATTTCATAATCAATCTATCCTTTGCAGTTTTGATTCACATGTCCAATTTTGATCAAGCAAATTTCATCCATTATTTCATAGGTTATTACATTGTTGTTTGAATAATATAGATATTTTTATAAAATTCTTGATTTTGATTTTATACAATTCTAAATCCCCTTTACATGTTATTCGCACCCATCAAAAACCTAACCTTACCTAACCTAACCTGACCTTATGTATGGTATTCAGTCATTGTTATGTACATATGAACCCCTCCACACGGTTCTTTATAAATCATTCACCTAATTATTTCTACTTCGTGGTCACTCTCGACTCATATAAGTTAGCAGAGAGGACAGATTTTCAATCTTAGATGGATTGATTGTTATAAGTAATTCATGATTGTTTCCATTATCATACAAACGGGCTCAAGGTCTCACTATGTTTTTGATATTTTTCCTTCGATAGCTCATGGCATACTTGCACAGTTGATTCGCCTTTTTTTTCCTATAATTTTCCTCTTCATGACAATGACTTCGTTTCAGATGTCTCTATACATTACTTGTGGATTTATGTTTATTCAATTTTATTTCTTTCGGGCAAAGTTTACAGACCCCCATCACCCCATTACTTTCGAACAAACGATGACTCAAGATGTTCCCCATTCTTCCACGACAGAATCACAATCTTGACTGAGCAAGATCTGATCGGACTCTAATTTATATCCTACCATTCTGTCACACAGATATAGCATTTACCCCGAGATAGGTTTATGGCAATGCGTGAAACATATTCTTATACCGATTTCGACAATTCGATGTTACCTGCGACTGACATGTTGTTTGCAATTCATCACATAACCTTTGGGTTTTAGGATATTATGAACAATTGATTTAGGATTTACATAGTTTTATTAGTATTTATTAGTATTAATTACAGATCTTACTGGTATCGTGAATGACATCTAACTGTTTTTTTCGATCACAGCAGGGTTCATACATCCATCCATACCCATCAGCACGATGTTTCAGTTTCCTCTCACCATCCTTCATATAATCCAGCATATCTTTGATGCGAGTACCGTGCGATGTTCCGTTCCCATGAGTCCACAAATGTAGTGCTTCTTCTTCTTGAACATTAATTATTCGCAACTTCTCCAACTCAAAGTCATTCTGATCTTCATCTATGAGGAATTGTTGCATACGTTCAAGATTTTCTGTTGTTCTTAGGTAAACTCCGTTTCCCACTAACTCAGCTTTATTACAGTCATGATGATGTTTTTTCACTTGGATCATATCAATTTCGAGATGTGCTTTCTTATTTCCCTTGAACTTTGTTACATACGACTGTAACCCGTCGACGTTAGTTACCCAAAGCTGACTTCCTTATTCCTTCATCCATACATGAATGTTATCTCACACTTTTTGATTCTTATTTTACCCATTCTGAGATAACTAGTATTTTCAACCCTAGTCAATATTTGTTCGTTCCGATTCATATCTTTATCGGAGATTTTTCTTCCAAATACGTAAACTAATTTTTGCTACTTGAACATTCATTGCTGTCTAATTGAGGATGAGCCGTCTGTCTCCTGCTTATCCTCCACGCAACACTGACTCCAATCTCGCCATGCAGTTAGCTTTTATAATGCGACTGCAGGCTTCTTTTTTTTGCAAAACATTAGAACTATCATCGCTCGCCTTGGTCATCATCTGTGTATGTATGTATGTATGTATGTATTATATGTATGTATGTATGTATGTATGTATGTATGTATGTATGTATGTATGTATGTATGTATGTATGTATGTATGTATGTATGTATGTATGTATGTATGTATGTATGTATGTATGTATGTATGTATG
>SDVV010018479.1:0-12500 GCA_016164225.1 Gammarus roeselii
TATATATACATTCTATGTCCCAGCAATGACGGGATGCTATATGTTTATAAATCTAATTTTCATTGCTACCTCATTCTCATTGCCACTGCTCCCAAATATGGCCCAAACTCCGTAATCCCCAAGCAGCGTCGTAATGGCTGCTCAAAGATGTGTTATCTCGACAATCGCGAACTGGTCGTACGATTTATTGTGAATTATAACCGCGGTTGTGCTTGCAACCAATCATTAGGGTGATTTACCCTCCGAAGGAGAGGCGTTCTTGTTTAATGGTTTTCTGTTCAACGTATCACAGAATGGAGGTCATCTACATACAGGATAGTGTGCTCTGAAGGTGGAATACAATAATAATCATAACACACTACAGTGTTGGATTTATATGAATGGAGTAGGAGTAGGAGTCACGGAATCTACTGTAATGACTTTCCGTGCTCGTTTTCTTTCATCTTCTTTCTGTCCCATTTCATCACTTCGTTTGAGTTCTCACATTCTAACAGACGAACACTTTGAAGACTTCCCTCACACGTTCATAAATTTCGTATTGATCACGCAATCCAGCATGCCAGTGAATATTCTCACCGATGAATATGAACCTAAATCGAGATTTTGGCAGTTTTTATAGACGATGTAGGGTGGAAAAAAACAATATAGCATGTGAATGTTTTCTTAGTGTGATGTAAAGTGGCGCCTAATACAATCAGTGTCGATCACACATTTTTTTTACAAGAAAGCGTACAGTTGTACAAGAAATGCAGCTATACAAATAGACGAAAAAGTTGGATTGAACGCGAGCACCGCCGGCCACAAATTATTAATAACATCAAATTAAGAAGTATTTCAATCGTGGGCAAAAACAACTCAAATATCTACCTGTGGTTAAACCATTTTTCGAACAGTATGTGGTTGGCAATCATTTTAATGTTTGCAATGTATCATTTATACATCATATGATAGGTGGAAGCATTTTTTAATGTACTGTTATCCTAGCTACTGTTACTCACTGAGGTTTGAAGGTAGGTACCAGGGCTACTATGAGCAAACTACAAGTACCTGTTTAGGGTCCCAAAGAAGGAAAGTTGGGACAGAGTAATGCAGGTGAAGATCCAGATATCATTCAACATAATGTATGAATCCATTTGCATACTGCGATCCAATTGTATGAGTGTATATGCAATATTAACAAGCTACTCTGTACTTGTGGGCTGATAGATGGCGCTGGACATGTGGAACAATCAACTTTACCTCTCAGTATGATGTTTTCTTATCTATGTATTCACTCGGGGAGAGGATGGTATCTATGTGTATGAATGGGCCAGCTTGTAACTCAATTAGATACTGTTGACGTGAATGATAAACTGTTGACGCGTTTGTTTTTGAGTGAACAATTTCAACGTGTTGATACTTAGCTTTTCCCATTTTTTTTTCAATTCGTCAATTATTCTACTATCTAGTGCAACAATAAAGGATGCCATTATTCTTAATAAATCTTCGTAATTTGAGATCGAAGAGTCCCAGAGATAAACTGAACTGTTGGTTCATTGTAACGATTCAAATTGAATCGTTCACTGTACACCTGCATATAGAGGAACAAACAAACCATCAAGTCAGACCGCTATGCGCAGTTCTGTTGCTAGTGAACTGTTCACAGCGGACTATATCCTAACAGTGATTGCCGCAGTTCTCTTTTGCTAGTGGACTTTTAGCAGCAGACGCTCTCTCAACAGACATTGCAGCTGTTCTCTCAGTGAACCGTTCGCGTCGGACGTTTTATACGCACGCAATACTACCAGTTTCCTGATGGCCGTGAAATGTTCGCCAATGACTTCATCTCAAAGAAGAGGAAGAATGACACTGTAAATGCCTCCGTGTCTTGGAGGTTGCTGAAAGCCGCCAACAGGTGTCATTGGTGGCCCATAACTGCTGCTCGCTCATAGCTATCCCGAACAAACGCTTCTAACAGCAGCGCCATTGGACGTACGAAGATCTTTAAAGTTTATTCTGAATGAACTTAGCAAAGGCTGGACGTGTTAGCACTCAGGAACGAAAGCATCGAATAGCGGTGCCCTCTAACGAGCAAAGGTCCTAGATGTTAGGGCTCAATGGACTGTGTGAAGATCGGAAGTGATAGCCCTTCCATACAGACTCTTCGAACAACAACGCTATCTATCGAGAAAAACATCTGCGTCCCTGACGTGCAATAATCATGTTAGTCAGAGGGCGTTTATGACTGCCATCAGTCGGACGTCTATGACTGCCACCAATCGAATTGCTTAACAATGTTCACTAGACATTAGTAACTAGAATGTTGTGGAATCTAGTACCTCAAATTTTAGACGTTCTCTTAGTTACTGAGCTCCAGTGCCGAATGAACTAGTTACTAGCACTTATTTCTGGTCTGATTGCTTGCCCCGGATGAAGCAGGGTTTGAGATTCGAAATAGCCAAAAGAATCTGTGCTGATATGAATCATTTGATGTCACATGTTTCATAATTTAGTTGATGACACATTTTCTGAAAAATGGACCTACGAATGATATATCTTGGAATTGAATTCACTTTAGACGGAAAATTCTGTTGAATAAATAATGTTCTAAATGTTTTTTCAGAGCAAAGCTTCCATGGACTGCCAGTGACGCAGCTAACGCCTCCCTCTGAATTATAATATATATTTATTTCAAACTCTCCCAAGGTTTCATCGGTGAAAAAAACTCTTCGACCAATGATGCAACTTGATGTAATTAAATGCCAACGTTACAAGTTTATGATCGCGATTGTACGACTTGAGTCGTTCCAAAGATTGCATTTTTCAAGCTTGGGATTAGGTGAGGCGGAAGGTTGATAAACGGCCGCTAGGTGGCACCACCAAGCATCGTATCGACGATCGGGCAACTGGCGTTAGTGCTGGCATTGCCGCGCGTTAGGAACATTATTGAGACAGTAATCTTCAATATTGCTGGGTTATTTCAAAACTTTATGACCAGAACGCGCTACGATTCAGCTTGAACTAATGGAGCGACATGATATATCCTTCTTTAGTAACCTGTATACGTTCTGCGAAATGGGAATTCCGTTTTATTATCGGGGCAACTAAGGAATAAGTTACTGCTGTGAAGAAGTAGATGTTCACATATCAACTTGGGGTTCGAACAAAATTGTTGAACAGTTAGTTAACACTGGTGAAAGCCTTGTGTCATTTTGCCCTATCAAACCAGAAAATCTGCGTACAGTATTTGAACTAAATGAGAACATAATTCATTTATATATTAAAAAGGGCACTGATGTGTCCAAATGCGTTAATTATCAAGAAAGAAAATCAGGAGATGGAGAGTTGAACAAGTCCAATCATTCCACAACAATAATTGGTTCTCAACTGTGTTTTCATTTAGACGTTGAGGGTAGGTGGTTCCATTTACAAACGAGGTAGACTTTTTAAACAAATATCCAATAGTGATCATGTTTAATGCCTGTCTATTCGTTGATATATCAGAAGCAGTAGCGTGTTTACCAACTGCATATCCCGGTAAGTATTACAATCTCTGAATCTTGAAGGTTTTAGGATTGCACAGTAGGAAATCTAGCTTGTGTTAATCGGTGGAAAATTACTGTATGTATCCGGCTCCCCTTCCAATTAAATTATGAAATCATGAGGGGATGAAATGATCGAGACCAACGCAGTTCCACACGATGTAGGACATTCCGTTGTTTCCGATTCCTAAACTTCTTACAAAAATAACAAGTTCTACTGAAAAACCCTTTCGATTTTTTCCCTGTCAAATAATAACTTTTTCTTTGTCTGTGCGAATAACATTTATGTATGCTAACGAAGCCCTTGCCTGAAACGCGTTCCTGGGTTCCTGTAAAATAGTTTCTTTCTGCTGCCAATTTTGGCTGCTGAGGTGTTACGTGACAAAGCCCAGGTATGAAATCTCATCGAAATTTAGAACGGTGGACCTAATCTCGGACTACAAGTTCATGGGCAGCTGGTGCTGGCCCCGCCCTGATAGGTATCAGTTTCTGCCCCTCACAGGCAGCTGGTGCATGCTTCGTAACCTCAACTATTAATGCCTGCATTTAGGCCAAGGAATTCCATCACGAACACGACTAATTAAAAATCTTTTTTGGTATAATATTTATGCAGTTGAGACTATTGCAACTCGCCATTGTCTGCATTAGCGAGTAATGCCATTATTGAATGGGCCTAGTAATGGTCACGACTTTTTATGCAACCATAGACCCTCTGCTTGTTCACACCCCCGCTGACAAACGGCTGAGGTGTGATGTGGGTTAATTCCATTTAAGTTTGTTAGTGACAGGTATGTTGTGTGAGGAATACCATCATTTGAGACTCGAACTTGACATTGAGCTGTTCAATTGTGGGCGGGTTCTGGTCACCCACGTTCGGCACTAAGGTCGGCCTACGACACTCCCCACTAACTTCCTAAACAAGAATGTATTCAATAACGTAAAATTTCCCAACAAATAAATTGGGTGTCTTTATACATGATTTCCATCCTTTCTCACGTGCAAATTGATATATCTATTCGGATTTGGAAAATAGACAAATATCACACAAGACCGATGAAAATTCGAATATCTATTATGACTGGTGTTTGGTGTTGATATAAATACTGATCAAAAACATCAAAATGGTACTCAAATCACTAGCATAAGGTATAAATACATATTTCATTTCAAATGAAATAATACAGTTTAATCTAAATATCTGTTCATATTCATGAAACATTACTATGCCTCAGAGATAAGTAACCCGCACTATCGTGGGTGGACTGAGGAGCCATTCCCGGCCGTTACCTATTAAGACCCGCGCACGCAATGCAGTGATATCCACCATCCAACGCAACAGGAGTCAAGAGTCATCGTAATGTCTGCCACGATAACGAGGCTTAGTATACTCAATCAGCTACATCACGGATACCGTCAAACAATGCTAGGATAGCAGCACGGATACCGTCAAACAATGCTAGGATAGCAGCACGGATACCGTCAAACAATGCTACGATAGCAGCACGGTTGCCGTCCAATAATGCTAGGATGGCAGCACGATTAGCGTCCAATAATGCTAGGATGGGAGCACGGTTACCGTCCAATAATGCTAGGATGTCAGCACGGTTACCATCCAATAATGCTAGGATGGCAGCACTGTTACCGTCCAATAATGCTAGGATGGCAGCACGGTTAGTGTCCAATAATACTATGGTAACAGAGGATTGTTGGTCGGAAATAGTACAGAGTGCACGGATGCTTGATTGATAACTCGTCTTGTGTTGGATGGCAGAGGAAAGAGCGTTTAGTGAGCGTGACCGTCAGCGGTTAAGAACTGTCATTTTTCATTGGATGGAATCATAATTCGTTCAACTCCCATTTCGTTATAAATTACATGACTAAGTAATATTATAAATAACATAAGCAATTTATTAATGATTATTTTCTGTTGTATATCTTTTTTTAAGTCATTATTTGATGGTACAAAACGCCCTATGATGAGACATTTTCCACAATGAAACATTCAATAATTTTGAAGTTCTGATGCCTACAAATATCGACCGTAAGATTCATCACATGGGAAGAAATAATAATAAACCTATATCAATAGCGGGGAACATTTGCTTTTGACTGCATCACATTGAATAGCTCCGTAACAGGAAAACTTAAAATGTATGCAAATATATCCCTCCTTCTCCACATAAATAGTTACCTCAAATATATCGCATGAACTTTTATGGAAGGAAACGTAAAGATCAAAGGCAATATTTACCCACAGAATTAGATCAGGCCTCGTGTGTTTTATAGACGAATGGAATGCTTTTTACATCCTGCAGACTCCATTCATCATACAACCTACCTCCACCGAAGGTCACAAATTGATTAATTGATTTGAATGACGTGGTACACTTCTACATGCACTTGTTTGCCAATAATTAGTAATGCTTCCCGCTCTGTTATATTCTCGCCAGGACAGTATCGAATATTGAAGGACCGCTCTGATGCAGTAACAGTTTTCCTGCTCATCTATAATGACCCGAATAAAGATCCGTAGCTGTTATGAAGAGCAACCAACTGACATCGAACCAAACTCCGTTACCCAATGACTCTACCGATTACCTTGTACGTGTAAACAGCTAAGCTAATACAAAGACTGCAGGCAGTGCCTGGACACATCGTCTTTAAGTGAAATGCACCTGGTAAATAAATAACCTTCATCTGTAAGTCGCCGTGTAAAGGGTGCAGTCAATTAAAATGCATGTATAGGAAGCCGTCTTACACGTCATCAGCAAATATCAACCGAACAATTAATGCAGTCAATGCAAGTGTGCAGCAATGGATAGGTTCATGGGCTTTCACAGCCCACAAAACACCCTTTTCTAAGTACTCAAACATATAACACTTTCAATATTGTTAAATGAAAATACTCAATTCCATGTAAATTATTGAATGCAAGATACGCAGTGAATTATACTTCGATAAAAATATATCTGAAACACAATCAGCAAGCAGCAAGGAACTGAGAATTTACTCACCACACGAGCATTCTTCTTACTTATACTGCAATAAACATTAAATACAAACACAAGGGCTCAGCAGACATGTGTATTTTTTTAATAAATAACGACACGTGTTTTTTCTGGAAGGACGAGGCTGCTGATCAAAGTGCATTTGTTCCCTTAGAAGTTCTCGCGACTAGAGAATGATAGAGACACGAGAAGTATTGAGACTTGAACTGTATTGAGACTCAAGAAGTATTGACACCTGAGAAGTATTGAGACATAAGTATTGAGACTTGACAAGTTCCGAGTCTTGAAATATTGAGATACTCGAGAGGTACGAACACTAGAGAAATATTGAGACTCGAGAAGGTATGAGGATTGAGGAGTATTAAGACTGCCTCACCGACTTCTCTGCCTCATAGGGATCGCTGCCTAAAAGGCCATCCTGCCTTAAATGTCTGCCTGCCTCAAACGACTCTCTATTTCATTTGTCTCCTTTCCTCATAGGCCTCTCTACTTCACATCCCCGTCATAGGAGTGGGTCTTTCTGCCGCCTAGGTCTCTCTGACTCACAGGACTGTCTACTTAAAGGGTCTCTGTACCTCACAAGCTTCCCCGCAGGCCACAATGCACCACATTCCTGTATGCATCGAAGGTATCCCGCCTCATAGGCCCTCGGACACACAGACCTCACAACCTCAATACCTTCTTAACCCTTTGACATCTTACTCATAAACCTCACTGCATCGTTGACCTCTTCGCCTCTCTGCCTCATGGGCCTTTCTGCCTTTCTGCCATGTAAGCATTCTGTCATATATTAATCACTTCCGCATCGGCTACTCTGCCTCATAGGCCTCTATGCCTCATTAGCCTCGTTGCTACATAGGTCACACTGCCTCATATGCCTCTATGATTCAGAGTCCTCGCAGCCTCATAAGAGTCTCTGCCTCTCAGGACATCATCGGCCCTCCGACACAGTGGTTTCATAACCTCAACGGCCTCTCTGCCTCTCTGCTTCTTAGTTGTTCTTTCCTAATTGAACAATAGCGTAATAAGTTCTTTTTTATACGATTGTAAGCCTAGTTTTAAGAAAGGCTATGTGAAAGCCGCAGTAACATCCGAGTTCCTCCAATTAAAAAAACGCATAACAAGAGAATATTTTTAATGAACTATACCGTATGGTATGAAAATTCGCAGTAGAGCGAAGTATTCACAATCGATTCAACATTTCAATCAACGGCCTTTGTTAATTTGATCGCCGTTAAATATTGACTTTGTCAACGTTTTTCGCATGTAAGAACAACTACAAGCCTGTCGAGCTGTCCAATCCTTTATAATTCAAGTTGATTTCAGTGCAACCGGGATGCATGCATCTCGCACAGCACATTTCACTTGGTGAATATTATTAATACTTGACAGCGCTTGTTACTTGGTGGATATTACAAATATTTGACAGCACTTGTTACTTAGTGAATATTATAAATAGCTAACAGCTCTTGTTATTTGGTGTATATCATAAATACTTGACAGCGCTTGGTACTTAGTGTATATCATAAATACTTGACAGCGCTTGTTACTTGGTGAATATTATTATTACTTGACAACGCTTGGTACTTGGTGAATATCATAAATAGTTGATAGCCCTGTCACTTGGTGAATACTATAAATACTTGACAGCTCTTGATACTTGATGTATATAATAATTACTTGACAGCGCTTGTTACTTGGTGTATATTATAAATACTGAACAGCTCTTGTAACTTGGTGTATATCATAAATACTTGACTGCTCTTGTTACTAGGTGTACATCATAAATACTTGACAGCTCCTGTGACTTGGTGTAGATCATTTAATACTTGACAGCTCTTGTTACTAGGTGAATATTATAAATACTTGACAGCTTATTTTGCTTGGTGTATATCATACAAATTTGACAGCGCTTTTTACTTGATGATCATTATAAATACTTGACAGCTCATGTTACCTGGTGTATATCATAAATACTTGACAGCTCCTGTTACTTGGTGAATATAATAAATACTTGTTAGCTCTTGTCACTTGGTGAATATTATAAATACTTGACAGCTCTTGTTAATTGGTGTAGATCAAAAGTACTTGACAGCTCTTGTTAATTGGTGAATATTATAAATACTTGACATCTCTTGTTACTTGGTGTAGATCATAAGTACTTGACATCTCTTGTTATTTGGTGAATATTATAAATACTTGACAGCTCCTGTTCCTTGATGAATATTATGAATGCTTGACAGCTCTTGTTACTTGGTGTAGATCATAAGTACTTGACATCTCTTGTTACTTGTTGAATATTATAAATGCATGGCAGCTCCTGTTACTTGGAAAAGTTCATAAATACTGACAATACTCGAGTACAGCAAGCAATGCACCAATACGTGATTGTGACTTGGTGGAAGTTCGATCAGTGGATAGACATATGTATCCATAGACACATACATGGACACTAGACCGCATTCGGCAATCGAGATGTTGTCAACAGCATAAAGTTCATGCCCCTGAAATTTGGGAATTAGGATTTATAAAAAATAAAATATGTTGGAGACTTGATAAGGGTCGTTAAGCGAGTATTCATATAGTCCGTATATGATAAAAAATACACATACGTAGCGGATAAGCATCTATTATATTTAATTAATCTAGTCCGTCAGATGTCTCTAGATAAAAAGGCTTGTAATGCATGCAATTTTTGTATAAATATTCATTTCCAAGGTACAAGTCGTCCAAATGGAACCGGTTAATTTACGAATTCTGAACAGCATTTGAACAACAGGGAATAGATATGCAGCAGGCACTTCATCCCTCCCCTCTCCCCTTGCCGACCCACACGTTCAGTGGGAATCTTTTTTGACAAAAGCTCATGTAAACGTTAGAAATCATTATCTTAAAACAATACATTAATATCAAGCAGTAATGAGACACATTTGGAAAACTATTGTCAGATTTGATTATTTTTCATTTCTTAACGAGATGCTGAAAAAATACAGAAATTTAAGGCGTGTCAATTGAGTGATTCCTAAAACTATATCACTTCAAACGCATTAGAAGATCATGCCATTTACTGGCGGAACCTCTTCTAGAAATCTTCCGTTCACGATCGCAATAACCAAAATACAACTTTGTTCCTATTCTTGAAAGAATATTAGACGCCTTGATTTGAGATATCCTTTATTCATCGGACTATAACAGTATCCTATATATACAGGTATCCAAATTCAACGTAAAATATTTATGTTTTAATTCATCTGATCCTCTTCTGTTCGCGACGTGATGAAGTATTGTCTTTCAAGCAAAAAATAAATCTGCGAGACATTTGGAGAGAGAAATAAAAGTTTCGAGGCATTGTTCCATTTCCGGCAAAAAGACGTGATATTGTGCCTAAAATATATTATACATTTATATATTATACTGAGGTCTACGGCGCAAGAGACATTACATTTTAAAGGTGAATTATTATGTCAATTGTTTCGATCAATGTAAGTTACGTGCTCTATAACAGATTTGAATAACCGCTCGCTATTTTATGATGACAATTATGTGTACATGTTTAAAATTGAGATATCAGGCGGCATCTTCTCTTTCAGCAACGATCCGAGGTTGTGTACAGCACTGACAGTTTGAGAGACTCTTTCAAACGGAGCCCTGTCCATTGCAATAGACTCGGAGCAGTAAATAAATTGAGAGAAAGTTATTAATTTATGAATTGATAAAAGCGTTGGGTATGATGTAGAATTGAATAAACTGTCAGAACGTCGGCTAGCAGTTTACAAAGGCCATTTTTTTTAATTGGAAACATCATTGAAGGACTCACGAAGCCACGTGTCCATTTTGAGACAGCTCACGTCAAAACCTGAACTGTGTTCAGAAGAGAGATCCACAAAGTCTAGCAATCCTAAGGCTGAACCCCTAGGCATGTACCACCACGCTACAAATATATTTTTTGGACGAAATAATATTCAAAATACAGTCGACGTTCTAAGCGAAATTTTCTTCTGCAGAAAATGATTTTGCAGAATGTTCCCCTTTAAGTCCTAGGAGAGAGCCAAATCGTGGGATGGTCTTCTGAGGATGAAAAGCAGTCGCCCTTAGGGCAATTGCTACCTACATTAAACAATTGTTGAAGATATGTATAATTACTGTACACATTATTTATTAGGAATGGAGAGTAGCACAATTCGTGCTGACAGTTAGTTGTATATTAAAAAAAAATCAGTTTTTACTAAACTTCTGAGAGATTTATCCAACTCGAAGGATGCGTATATTATTTCAGAAATGTATAACATTGAATCCGCTCAAAAATCACAATCATATTTTTTACTTACATTTTTTATATTACAGCCAGCCCAACCATCGAAATTCGTCGTCGGCTGAGTAACTGGTCTCCGAGGCTTTAAGAAGGTTAGTTAAAGATGTCAGCCAAGTCCCGAGAGAAGAGTTGGATTTATTGGGGATTGCCGACTTCATACGCGGTTTAATGCTCGATGGTATACTGTGGAATTAAAGAGTTCGGAAGCCAAAGCAGATCATACACGGAAAGGAGAAATGAACTTTCCGTGGATTTTCAGAGACACAGAGTTAGATCACACTTGGATTTACAATCACATCGATTTTACATAATCTCATTCGATGGAGATCCATGATCGGACCAGAATCATTGTACCAACAGTCGTAACAATACATAAAATACCGAAACAGATGGGTATTTTATGAAAACTATACAGAGTTAGGTCAAAGAAAAGCCAAACGCTGCTGAAACTTGCGGTGTAAACATCGGCTACTGACCCTTTCTGGAGTCGTTGCGACGTTTTTATTTGAAATATACTTAAATTTCAGGCCCCATATTCTTGAACGACTTCGTTTCATCAACAACACTCACTGAAAATAACAACAAAATGGTATTTCACTGTAAAATAAAAGTGGAACTTAACTGTCAAAACGATTTATAACTTTCGATGATCTATTAAATTGGCAAATATAATACCTATTCATTACAAAAAACCGCTGATTTTATACATTTTAGACTTTATATCACACAGAAACCTGAATTACGGAAGCTAACAAGACATTTTACATCTGATCCTAGCACGACAGTTTTCATCGGATGCTAATAAGACAGGTTACATCGGATGTTGGCAGGACAGTTTGCATCGGATGCTAGCATGACAGTTTGCATCGGATGTTAGCAGGACAGTTTGCATCGGATGTTAGCAGGACAGTTTGCATCTGATGCTAGCAGGACAGTTTGCATCGGATGCTAGCAGGACAGTTTGCATCGATGCTAGCATGACAGTTTGCATCGGATGTCAGCAGGACAGTTTGTATCATGTTAGCAGGACAGTTCACATCGGATGTTAGCAGGACACGTACAGAAACAGAAACCTGACACAGTAGAGCGAGCGTTTAACATACATTGGCATTAAGTAATGAGTACTGTTAAAATAGTTTTAATAGTTAATTGGCCTCTTATCTCTTCAAAACACTCGTCCATGAAGTCAACAGCTTTATAAAATAAATGTGATATTTTAATAAACTCGTCAATATTGATGAATCTCAACACACAAAACAGGAAAAAAAAATTTATACAAGAAATATACAGTATGTAGCATCTTCATCAACCGCCTGGACCTAAATCACGCTGGAAATTTAATTTACAGATATTGATTTCCATAATCAAACACTAATCAATGTGTTGTGAGAAACAATTCACAGAAAATGCACTCCAAGTACTCGCCCAGGTCCCAGTTTTGGTTGCAACGTCCGGTACGCACCGTCAATTGGTCGATTTTAAATATATCTTCAGATTGTCGCTAGAAATTACATCCCACGCGATAAACAGTCAGATGTGAAAACCGCGATTTGCCGAAAAAAAAACGTTGCCCGCCGGCTTCCAATGTTACGTTAATCGTATTCCCAGCCAACTATAATAGTCCCCACACAAGTCGTCCAACAGAATCATTTCAAGTTG
>SDVV010018480.1:0-13750 GCA_016164225.1 Gammarus roeselii
CACCAGTTGACATGAGCCAATTTCGTGTTTTAGGAAGGTGCAGGAATATTAGCGATCTGAGGATTTTAGAATCTTTGCATATTTTTAAATTGAAACCGAAGTTGAATGATCAACAATCTGCTCTGCCCTTAAATATAATTGGTAAATAGGTTTTAGGAATTTTTGTGCGATTTTCTGTTTTATAACTAACTCCACTTTGTTCTATTTCCAGTTTTACATTGCTGATGATGGGCTGAGCCCGAAACGTTCAATAAATATGCTGCGTGTCACCATTTTAGCCATTATTTTCCTTATTAGACTGCGACTTAAGCAGAATGTAGATGTTCTTAAATATATATATATATATATATATCACACGTCATCATTTTCCAAATAACTTTCACGAATAAATTATTGTACCCGATATGAATAGAGGAATTTTCAAACAAATACCATCATGTGAAAATAACAGGGTTCATGTCACAAATTATCTAGTATTTTTTTCACTTTCACGGTACCCGTAAAGTAGTTTGGTTAGAAAAATCCAAACAAAGCGTTTCCTGGGGAAATAATGTCATAATAACATGTATAATAATTATATGATACAGAAATTCACTGGTGGAAATTTGTGATATGTTAAAAAAAAAGCGTTATTCACGGGTTATTTCATTTCTTTTCCGTTATTCCAAGTTTCTGTATAAGTATTGTACATGTGTTTGCTATGTTATTTTTAGTTTCATCGTTCTGTTCTTTAGCACGTCGCATTGTCGCACTTCGTTAGTTTTTGTCAGAATAATTCCTTATATATAAGAATTTTCTAAACATTTTTGTTACCATGCATTAAACACGCACGTATAAGCACCACTATTTTTTTACTGACCTACTCAACATAGTATTGAAGATATTGAAATTAATGAAAACCGTTCCCTAATTTTGTTCGGAAATGCAAACCGAAGTGGTTTGGGTTACGTGGTTATCAAGTTGAATGCCTTGGTAAACCATGTACAATGAATGCCTTGGTAAACCATATACAATGAATGCCTTGGTAAGCCATATACAATCAATGCCTTGGTAAGCCATTTACAATGAATGCCTTGGTAAACCATGTACAATGAATGCCTTGTTAAGTCATATACAATGAATACCTTGGTAAGCCATATACAATGAATGCCTTGGTAAGCCATATACAATGAATGCCTTGGTAAGCCAAGTACAATGAATGCCCTGGGAAGCCATATACAATGAATGCCTTGGTGCGCCATATACAATGAATGCCTTGGTAAGCCATGTACAATGAATGCCTTGGTAAGCCATGTACAATGAATGCATTGGTAAGCCATGTACAATTAATGCCTTGGTAAGCTATGTACAAAGAATGCCTTGGCAAGCCATATACAATGAATGCCTTGGTAAGCTATTTACAATGAATGCCTTGGTAAGCCATATACAATAAATGCGTTGGTAAGCCATATACAATGAATGCCTTGGTAAGCCATGTACAATGAATGCCTTGGTAAGTCATTGACAATGAATGCCTTGGTAAGCCATGTACAATGAATACCTTGGTAAGCTATGTACAATGAATACCTTGTTAAGCCATGTACAATGAATGCCTTGGTAAGCCATATACAATCAATGCCTTGGTGAGCCATATGCAACAAATGCCTTGGTAAGCCATGCACAATGAATGCCTTGGTAAGCCATATACAATGAATGCCTTGGTAAGCCATGCACAATGAATGCCTTGGTAAGCCATATACAATGAATGCTTTGGTAAGCCATGCACAATGAATGCCTTGGTAAGCCATATACAATGAATGCCTTGGTAGGCTATAAACAATGAATGCCTTCGTAAGTCATGCACAATGAATGCCTGGGTAAGCCATGTACAATGAATACCTTGGTAAGCCATATACAATGAATGTCTTGGTAAGCCATTTACAATTAATGCCTTGGTAAGCCATGTACAATGAATGCCTTGGTAAGCCATGTACAATGAATGCCTTGATGAGCCATATACAACGAATGCCTTGGTAAGCCATGCACAATGAATGCCTTGGTAAGCCATATACAATGATGCCTTGGTAAGCCATGTTCAATGAATGCCTTGGTAAGCCTTATACAATGAATGCCTTGGTAAGCCATATACAATAAATGCATTGGTAAGCTATGTACAATGAATACCTTGTTAAGCCATGTACAATGAATGCCTTGGTAATCCATATACAAAGAATGCCTTGGTAAGCCATATAGCTACAATGAATACCTTGGTAAGCCATATACAAATAATGCCTTGGTAAGCCATATACAATGAATGCCTTGGTAAGCCATGCACAATGAATGCCTTGGTAAGCCATATACAATGAATGCTTTGGTAAGCCATGCACAATGAATGCCTTGGTAAGCCATATACAATGAATGCCTTGGTAAGCCATAAACAATGAATGACTTGGTAAGCCATATACAATGAATGCCTTGGTAAGCCATATACAATGAATGCCTTGGTAAGCCATGTACAATGAATGCCTTGGTAAGCCATATACAATGACAGGTAATTGTTCATCCGAGATCATGGGTAACAAAGCACAATGCAATAACCATATTTCTTCATTTTGTTGGAATGGGGTCTTCGCTTCGATGAATATCAGAAATTTCCAGATCTAAGAATCGTTAACAATTTTGATAACGTTTTCCTAAATGTCAGAGTTATGTATTTTGGAATTTCTAAGATTGTATAACTTTCAGACTTTTAGCTATGGCAATTACACTCCTGCACGATTTTCTCACACCATACCAAGTGTTACTGAGAAATGGGTGGTATCCGTATGGATAACAACTTTATTCTGATCGGCGGATACAGAGTGTTCAGAATGAGCGAGGACAAAAAAGAGGCGGGGCGTGTATTTTCGTAAAAAAATAGGATGAAACAACAAAGATGTAATAGACAAAGTCGATAATGTTTCCATTACCGTCCAAGTCAGGATAACTAAATCCTGTGAGCAAACAGAATCTCGAGAGACGGTAGTTGCTCACTGTGATTTCCTAACCCCATGTGTTTGCGATTTCCATCCCCACGTATTAGTGATTTGACCTCAAAATAGACGTTGTCTCTACGATCATTGAATATAATACTGTAAATTATTCTTGGCTCACTGAGAGGAAAAATAGCGGCACACTAGAGAAGAGCTGTGACGAATTCAATTTGAACGTATGAGTCTGCAATCTAACCATGTAATCGATAATGAAGTTCATGTTATATTTACGAATTAAAAATACATTGCTGGAAGATAGAATTAAATGATTTATTAATAATAGAAAATAATAATAGTTATAATAACAATAATGATACAAATAATTTAATTATTAAAAATAATAACTGCCAGATCTGATAATTACGAGCATTTGATCTTCTGTTCTGAGTGCGTGTGTCTATCCTTGATAGTCAGAATGTGGAGAAATAAGCTGCGTTATCAATGTGGACCAGGAAGAGCTATAAGCTGCGTGATCACTATGGGCGAGGAAAAGCTATAAGCTGCGTGATCGCTGTGTGCGAGGAAAAGCTATAAGATGCGTGATCACTGTGGGCGAGGAAAAGCTATTAGCTGCGTGATCACTGTGGGCGAGGAAAAGCTATTAGCTGCGTGATCACTGTGGGCGAGGAAATGCTTTAAGCTGCGTGATCACTGTGGGCGAGGAAAAGCTATAAGCTGCGTGATCACTGTGAGCGAGGAAAAGCTACATATAAGCTGCGTGATCACTGTGGGCGAGGAAAAGCTATAAGCTGCGTGATCACTGTGGGCGAGGAAAAAAGCTATAAGCTGCGTGATCACTGTGGGCGAGGAAAAGCTATAAGCTGCGTGATCACTGTGGGCGAGGAAAAGCTATAAGCTGCGTGATCACTGTGAGCGAGGAAAAGCTATAAGCTTCGTGATCACTGTGGGCGAGAAAAAGCAAAAACGAATCGTCCTGTCGTTCAGAACAAAGGATGGTCAAGCGAAAGTTTCACTGGAACTGGTGTTGTGGAACAGAGTTTTACTGCTTAACAGCTTGGGTATAATGGAAGGTGTGCAGGATCAATCCGCTGTTTCCTTAATTATTTTGCTAGACCTGTTGAAACAGTGGCGCCAATAGCTACGAAGATACTAACGCGCCTTCCAATCAGTTGAATATCTCTTGAACTGGATCAAGAAATAAACAACCTAGAAATCCTTTAGCAGCACATTCAGCATTCAACTGATTAACATATTATTGCAAGATACTCAAAGACAGTCACGAGAAGAATATGTGTCGCAGCGAACGCGTGTAAAGATTTTGAAGGCCAGAGCAAAAGGATAAACATCTTGTTGAACTAGAGGAAGCAGAAAATTTACCTAAACAGAATAGGAGCATTCTCGGAAACATCGTGCCCAATAAGCTTCCAAAAATGTAGAGCACCTACGAAAAAACAGACGAAATAGCTGAAACCTGCATTTATTTTTTCGCAAATGTTGGAAAACACATATACATGATGATGTGATGGACGAACGCAGTTGAGCACCTCCAGACATGAGTGAGACCAGGGAACGATAAGAGATAACTAGATACACACCATCGTCCTTTCATAACTACCGCCTACGCGGAGCAGATTTCGTTATGTATATGCCTAAAAACAGAAACTACTCTGGACACGATGGCTTACACTCAGTACCTAAGCAACGGGTTGTTAATATTACTCCCATGTCTCCAGCTATTATAACGATCCATAAACAAAGTTAGAAGATTGGTGCCTCAAATTAGAGGTCCAAACGTCTCTAAATGAATTTCCATTGTCCTGGAAAAATAATTTTACGTCAACTCCTGGACTTCTTGGAGGATGAAAACCTCCTTAACACGGTGACATGAAGACGAAGCAATTGGCCATAATTTTCTTTCACTACTCGTTCTGCTGGACCTATCAAAAGCATTTGACAGGGCACACCATGACACTCAAAAAAACTCTCGTAACTGAACATTTAAACCTCTTGCTTTGCAGTCTATCTCAGTAACCGGTCCCAATCTGTTATGACAAACATAAAAATGATCTCTTCTCCGAGATCGGCAAATTTTGGTGTCCCACAGGGATTGTTTCTCAGACCTGCTGTTTTCCAATCGTTTGTAGATGACATCAGCTGTGGAAGATCTGTTTTCAACGCGAAGACCACAATGCATGCTGCTGATTTCCAATGACTGTTCATTCGACCGACAAACAAATTACCAGTACTGAAGGGAAATGTGGAAATTGCGTTGACTCACATACATAAATGTATACTTCATATTGGGTAGAAGTTAACGCAGATAAAAACAAGTTCATTATTCTGGTATCAAAACCAAATACATCTAGAGTACCCGACCAATTTTGTTGTTGATTGTCCAGGCACAGAATTTACTCAACCCTCGGTGTAAGAGGGTTGCTTGTTCCGGATATGACCTTCTAACACCATTTTGAAAAACTTCTCCCCTGACTGAATGGGACACTTATCTTCTTCAGTCGTATTAAAAAGCAGCTTGATTTTAAATCAATCAATACTTAGATTTTTTTCGTATCAAATTACATCCCGACCAATAGGGGAACTATAAGGAAACGTTGCCCAACGATATCCAATGCTGTCGGAACATTACAGCTAAGGTAGCTCACGTCGAAATTTTACGAAGAGTGATATCATGACACCCCTGCTAAACAAAATCGGCTGGTGAAACACAGGCGAACGACTAGAATTTAGTGAAGCTATACGAGCTTACAATGTTCAAAACAGGCTATCATGTCCACACAGAATTGCATTTTCAAATCGTAGAGCAGCCCACAGTTGACATTGAAATTGAATTCAGAAAAACAATCACTGGCGCTAAGGCGTTTCCTGTCTCAGGCCCAATTTTGTTTAACAATCTACAAGCTGCACCAATGCACCTTCCTTTAGGAAACAATGTTCCAGCCTCAACTGCTCGCCCGTCGGCAGCTGCCAGCAGAATGGAAACACTTCCATAGAAGGAGAATATGTAAGCAGCTGTTTAACTTGGCAGCGAGAGTACACCGGGCCCTCACAACCTAAGAGGCTCCTAATCAAAACCGCCTACATCTTCGAACCTCTCTCATTGCTTCACATGGTTGGGTACCTTGTACAGTGATCATCAGCAGTCACGGCACAAGGTATCCATGGAGTGACGCAGCTCCGTTGGACTTTTTCCTTTTAATCTAATTTAGCGAACCACGCAGTACCTGAACTCACTTCTATTCTAATGCTGATAGGATGCATGTAAATATGCGCGGTATCTTGCATGTTATCAAACTCGTAGCTAGAATTTTCTCAAAGTGGCTGGTATGGCGAGGTATAGGGTACCCACTTTGCTACGCAACATTGATTAAACTTACTTGTATCTGGTTACTTTGTGGGATGCAATATATGTTAATGTTTTGAAACTCTCTTCAAGGAAACAGAACAGACAATATCACGTGATATCAGGAGCTTTGGCAGGTTTGTTTTCCAAGGAAGTGATTAGTTGTCCAAACCATTCATCGAACGAACGGGAAAAAATAGTTTTTCCCTACTTTGAAATAGTTGCTTTCTCAGGTTTACTGAATAAAATGAACAAAAACTCATATTGCGGTTCGTTGCAATTGATAGTGTCTTTTACGGATAGTATACTCGTCCTGAATGACACCATGCACGAAACAAGAGCGTTGCACTATTAGCCGGACTCTTCCATACACGCTAAATGAGCTGTTCTGTGCAGTAGTGTTTGAATACCGCAACTGCAATTAGTATTTGATACTGCGGCATTTGTGCTTTGTTTTTAATACCCGCGTGTGAAACTCCGAGAGTCGTTTGACATTTTAATCAGCCAATCGCGGTACATTCTTTTCACTACATTTGCATGCATTAGGTAAGACGATCAATGGACACGAGGACAAGCACTTTCTTATGAAATATTTCATCTATATATATTCGACTCGTAAATGCTCCTGGAATAGTACGATTGTTCGGTATGTTGTCACCAGTGCTGTACTGCAGGTTCTGTTTATATCAGTTTATTATGAGTTTGCAGTTTTATACATAGAATCAGAATAATCGCACACCTTGTAGCTGTAGGTGTCTGAACACAGCTGATATACTTCTTGTCTATTATCTGAATATGCTCGTGTATCCCATTTTATATTCGTTACTTGAATGCATTTTTTTTCAGTATAACGCAGGTAAAAGTGAAACTCTACTCAAGATTGCAAAACTTTGCCCAAATGCACATGAGTGACATAAATCACAACCAGGAATACTTTTCTCCGAAATATTTCCCTCTGTTGCGGGAACTTGAACGCACTTATTTGTTTCATAGAACTAGCAAGCCTCATGTGTAACCAAATTAGCTCATTCGATAAAGATATACCCTGTATTTAACTTGTATTATAGATTTATGGAATAATTTGTAGAACACTAGAGAACCACGACGCATTCCCTCGATAAAGGATTTCATTAATAGTATTATCATTATTGTGCGTCAGTATAGAGAATCTAAGACCATGTTTCACAATGTCACTAATTACCACGTAGGTCGACTTGCCAAGTACCTTACTTGACCCGATGACTACGGGTTCGGATTGATTGTGACCCATCACCATGTTACTTGTACCTCTTTATGGCCGTGGTCTCAATGACTTTCTTCAGCTTATAGAAATGGGTTGGAAAAGAACTTTGCGGCATGTACTCTCCCAACAATGTTTCCTCCCCCTACAGACTGTGGGTTCATCTCCTGTCACAAATTTATTGGATCAAATTGAATCGCAACCCAGTTTTTTGTCTGTGGGTGTTCGATTATATTCACAGAACGAAGTGCTGAGAATCAGCAAATTTTTCATTTAATTTTCTGTAAGGGGTCGTCAGTTCTTGTTAAATAAAAGTTTTTTGCCTTCAAAACCGTCAAAAAATAGGTAATTCAAATATTTCGACACGGCCCTGACTTCTAAGCCTAAGTATTTTATCAGTAGGTAATTCTGAATTCACAGTTCAAGATCAATCACCTCCATCCCATATTTAACCGCACTTAATTTCACCCAAACTGTCAAGAACATTTACTAGTTGAAGCAGAAATAAATTCTCCCTCGTCGCTTTCTATCTATGAAGCTATCAAAGCCTGTTAAAAATTCATCTGTGACAGCCGTTTCTTGTGTCATTCAGTCAATTTATTGTACATTTATATCCATAATTATCATTCGTGAATATTTTAGAGTGATAAGAACTTTTTAAAACTATGATCCCATGAATAGACTTTCGATACAATCGTTTTTTCTTTACCGTATGCTTTTTTTTAAGAAGAAGGATTTGATGTTATTTTCACAATCGTTTCGGCCGATCTATATAAGACACCAGAGATGTTTTCAGACATAAACTTTGAAGGACACCCGCAATTAGTCCTTTGCAACTCATCATTATACACGAACAGCTTATCAACAGGGCACTGACAGACAGCGTCCAATTCGTCGTATCGACCTCTGTTCTTTGTCCGAATCATAGCTTACAACTTTGATTCAACGCATCGGCATACACGTTCCTCATTATATCCTGATTCTATATAAGTCCTCTTGCTGTAATAACAGGTAGCTTGATCAATCTAAGTACTCGCAACGTTTCTCATGACTCTCCAAGAATGACGTGTTTAAACATTGTTCAATGAAAATGGTAACGACCACCTACACGCATGCATATTCTTGCGTGAGGTTGTAAATACTTCTTCCACTTCCTAATCGAGCCTTAAAGAAGAGACCTGATCACACGATAGTTGTATCAAATAAAATATCCCTAACACATCTCTATAGAGCTAATCTTGTTAATGATAGTTGGTTATTTGTTCTCCTCTTTCAGTAAGTTTATTGAGGCATTAGACAATAACAATAGATTCAGAACACAGAAAAATGATCAAGTTCTGTGCAGGTTGGCAAGTTCAATTGGTATATTATATTTATCCATTCATCAAAACGTTTCTGAATCACATAAATTTTTGTTATCTTTTCGAGAAGACAATAGGCGCACGGTAGGCTCGAGAGGATGACTCTAAAGGTAACCGCTGTATTGGTATCCCTGTCGTCAATTCATCTACATTCAGATTAGCGATATCACTTTACTAACACAGGAGCTACCTACAAAGACGACAGTCAGTATACCTGCCACGAAAAACATTACAAGGCCAGGTACGATTTAACTGGATTATAGTAATTTGCTTTAGTAATTATCAGCAAACTTAACACTGATATTCTGATCAGTTCAGAGAAGTGTTCCAACCTGACAGTAGCTGATGTGTCGGTCTGTACGGAGAAGTGCTAACGCTGAAAACCAATGTAAAACGCATGTTAAACTTGAAATAAATATTAAATAAATTATTTGTGACTTGTAATAAACAACTTACCTCACGATTGATCTTGTATTTAAAAAAAATCGTATCTATGACCCATGAAGAAGGATCCCTCTATATTTAATTCAGAACACTATCAAATGTTTATAACCATATGATTGTAATCCCCTCTTTTTATCCCTCATTCATTACACAGTACGAGGAAACATATGCTGACTGGTGAAACCAATCGATTATTAACAATCGAATGATCGTTTCTCCCACAGAATGATGCCATTTCGAGTTGACTGAATCAGTTACACTTTACATCAATAGCTTCTTCGAACAGTTGCGCACATAAGTGAACTCTTCAATTTACGCTAAAAATATTCTGTACATTGTTGACTACTATCTTAATATGACTTGACTAATGTTGAAAAAACGAAGGATAGAAAGGTAGTGGGGGATTTCCATATTTGTATCAGGTTTGACTCATCATACCTATTCGACACTGATCCTAATGCAAGCTAGTTATGGTAGGTGGCAACGATAGAAACATTATCCTATTATCTTCGCTGAAACTTTCAGATCAATTTATTCTTATATGAACTAAATGACAGCTGCTAGTTGAGATGTGCACTGGTACACTAGTGACAGGACTTAACTGAAGAGTTCACTTATGTCTGGTGCGGATGACGTTCCATTAACCAGCTTCAAACAATCACCACTGTCTCTTCATGCATAGATGGGACGAGACGAAACAAAACCAATTCGTTTGTCGAACTTTCTCGACGAAGTATATACTTCTACCCACATATCATTTTCAAATGTGTCAATCATTTTACATCTGATCAGACATCAATCGATGACAAGATAGAGCTACAAATTTCATATTTCTTGGTAGAGTCCATCATGATTGCAGTCATTTACCCAACGTACTCTAAAAATACCAATAATTGCCTGCTGAAATTGGTTCTTCCATGAAACTGTTGATGGCGTGCCCTCAATTTCGCGGTTCGGGTATGAAGACCGTCGCAGCGCATTCACCGCCACTTGATCGGAACGCCTTTGCTCAGCCGCCTACCAAAGAATTTGCATCGTAATAAATAACGAAAAAAATTCTATCATCTTGCCGAAAAATGCTGTCAAAAGCGTTCCACAACTGATGTTCGCCCATCAACATTCCTGAAACCTAACCCCAACTACGGCAAAGTGAGTCTCATTTGGAGGCCAGTCTCTCTTGCCTCGGTCAAACTGTTAGGCTCCGACTCGGATGAAATCGAATGTCATTTGAAATTCAACAGTCCGCAACGCTGTCTCCAAAAATATGCCGAAACTACCTTGTGTCATCTTTGGTGCTTTGACGGCAGCATGTGTATCATCTCCAACAAGTTGGTGTCCCCGCTCTACCGCGAGACAGACCCGACATTACCGAAGGCCTGCCCCACCAGCAGACCACTGGACTGGGCCACCAATGACGTTCCCAGGAAGAGTTGTGACCAACTTAGTAGATGGATTGTATTGTTTTAACATGTCCGACTGATCTGTTTTTGAACTAGCTATTGAAATTTATAAAACGAAGTTTCCTTTGTACAGTCAACCAAAAGGATTTTTCGAAACCTATTTTTGGCGCATCCACATTTTCGCGGGCCAAGCTTTCGACCAAAGCCGAATGGAAGCAGATGATTTTGGTGGCTTTGATTTGATCGGTTTTGTCAGTTGACAAAAAGCAGTTGGTAAGCAACAAACATTCATTATTTATCCTCCCAAACGGGTCAGATATATGTTACTTCGAAATATGGTTACCAATAAAATCCAAGTTGGCCACATTGAGATATTTTGAGAATATATCCATCCGCGGTAATTGTTACATTGCCATTCCTCATACATTCTCATATAATTCAAAGAAATGCTCTCCTCACGATTAGGACTACTGTTAATCTGGTCCAACTGCATGTTAGGCTAATTAAAAATACCATTACGCGGGCTTCTAGTTAACCCGCCAACATTGTTGTCGGGGAGTATATGGGCGATGTGGGGCATGTATTAATTATATGGTTGGACATTTTGTCAAAATACAATGAGAAAAGTACCAGGAGTAATCCTGACGTCGTGAGCATAGTTAATGAAGAGACTCTTTGAGCAATTCTGAACTTATACACAAAATACTTTACTGACCAAGTAATTGAAATAAAATATGAAACGAAATAATGAAATAAATATGCATAAAGTGTCGGAAGACGTTTGTGTCTCTCGAAGCATACTAAAAATTCATCATACAATATTTTTGCAGATCACATATTTTGTTGTGCGGACTTGCTCCTACTTAAGTAAAAATTTAAAGGATGGCCGTTCGTTTTATTGTTGACTTCAATGTTAAGCATTGCTGTATTTGTGTGCAAACGATGCCGTCAGCAACGATATGAGGACAGCGAACGTTGAATTGTGTTCAACAGAGATGCCCTTATTGCATCAGTCACTTCAAAATTTGCTCTGTAAAAAAAAAAAAAATCGAACATTTATTTTAATATAACTGAATACTCAGATGAGCAATATAATAAGACCGAATTACAATGTGTATAATACAAATGTTTTGGAACATTGATCATCAAATAATGTTACTATCTAATGAAAGGTACACTGACAATCTCTGATCGTGATCTGCAAGCTCGTCGATTTTACTTCAAATTATGAACATTTTGTTTTATGTATTTGGAATTGCCGTAATTCACAATAAATTTATAACTTAATGTTATAAAATTACAAATTACATAAGCTATTAAGCAGAACGTTTACTGCCAATGATCTACACGGAACTCATTGCAGTACTGTTACCAATTACCTTGGATTTAAGTCACAGCTTCCAGTGCTACTGATCCACATGTAACTCACTACATCATCGCTACCAATTGCAATCACTTTAGAGCACAGGTTTTACTGGCATCTCTACACATGCCACTTACTACATCATTGTTACCAATTGCAAACGCTTTAGAGCATAGCTTTTACTGGCATCTCTACACATGCCACTTACTACATCATTGTTACCAATTGCAAACGCTTTAGAGCATAGCTTTTACTGGCATCTCTACACATGCCACTTACTACATCATTGTTACCAATTGCAAACGCTTTAGAGCATAGCTTTTACTGGCATCTCTACACATGCCACTTACTACATCATTGTTACCAATTGCAAACGCTTTAGAGCATAGCTTTTACTGGCATCTCTACACATGCCACTTACTACATCATTGTTACCAATTGCAATCACTTTAGAGCATAGCTTTTACTGGCATCTCTACACATGCCACTTACTACATCATTGTTACCAATTGCAAATGCTTTAGAGCACAGCTTTTACTATCATATTTCCACATGCAACTTACTCTAATTTCTACCAATTGTGAACGCTTTAGAGTACAGCTTTTACTAACATCTTCCACGTGCAACTTACTATAATTGCTACCAATTGCGAACGCTTTAGAGTACAGCTTTTAATGTCATTTATCCACTTATAACTTATTGCATTATTGTTGCTGATTACCTCAGCTTTATGGCCACATGTATGACTGTTCATATGTAACCTATTACCTCAGCTTTAAGGACCAGTTTTATTGTCATTGATTCACATCTAACAAATTGCATTATTGTCATCAATTACTTCAGGTTTAAGGCATCACTGTTATTGGCTTTGATCCATATGTAACTTATGGCACTATTCATCCCAATTACCTCAGCCCGAAAGCACAGCTTTAACTGTCACTGATCGACATGTAACTTATACCATTATTGTCAACAATTAATTCAGCTTCAATGAACAGATTTTACTGTCACTGATCCAAAGCTAACTCATTGCATTATTATTACCTATTACCTCAGCTAGAAATCACATCTTTTACTGTCATTGATCCACATGGAACTTATTGCCTAAGCTTTGAGGCAAAACTTTTAGTGTCATTGACTCGCATGCAACTAATTGCATTATCTTTTGAAAATTGCATTAGCATTTAAGAACTTTCCGTCTCCTTCCGGGATAATTTTCAGATTCATAATTGGACAGGTGAGACCGTCGTTCCATGTGACATCCCCAAGGTCTAGTCGTAACATTAATAAATCATTAATCAGTTTTGGCGTACGGATGCATCATATATGAAGCAGAGCAATCAATTCGTTGAAAATCGATTTCACACAGCGATTATTTGTATTTCTCATTTTGTCGAACGGAGAATGAGTGTACGAAATCATTAAAAGAAGTTTCCGATATTCAACGTTGCAATCATTTGGTGTGTAACGATGTTTTTAACTCTGGAACGGACCCAACTATTCATTGTTCGGTTCTGCACAATGCAGAGTGTTAGTGATGAAGAAGAATAGATTTTTTTTTCATTTACAAACAGCTCCATATTTCGTGATATGGTAATTGGGTTGCATATAT
>SDVV010018481.1:0-13750 GCA_016164225.1 Gammarus roeselii
ATATACTTCCATAAAATATGCCACTGCCTAACAATTGACCTCCTAATTTTTTTAGCGGATACAGGCGCAAGGCCGAGTCCCGTAGTATTTGGTTGACCGACGGCAAACCGCAACACCCACTCCTCTCATGCACTCTAACAACCAAAACTCATCCCTTTAGTGCATTCAAGTCCAACCAGCACCTCACAACACACACTTTAGGTCAGGAGCGAGGTTCGAGATCAGTTTCAGCAGTGGGGCCCGACGGGTTTTACTGGTTTAACCCTGCTGCGTACAGCCCGCGCCCACATCCATTTCGTTTCTCAACGAGAAGCAAATGGCGGGAAAGCTCATCAGGTTGGTGTTAAAACTTATCCATTCACAATCATTCTCCACTCACGCTGATGCATTGTATACTCTCTCGTTACCTCAACATTGATGTCTGTCCTCCTTGAAGCCTGTTTTATGCCTTTCATCCACCCAAACTTCAGTCTTCCTTTAAGCCTACGACTACTCACTTCCGCTTTCATCACACGTCTCACCTATTAGTAGATAGTATTTGTGAAAAACGTGCCCTGATGACTAACATAAAAAGTCTACGGGAGTTTTTGCTTGCCATGTTTCACGATCGGATCCTCATCACTGTGGGCGGGGCCGGAGCGGATGTGGGCGGAGCCGGAACGGATGTGGGCGGAGTCATTGATAAGGCGGGTGGACGGACGGCTTTCGGATTATTCGTAAGGTATATTAATAGGCTATAAAAATAATATGATTACATATAAACTACCTTTGGAACATGGTATTTTTTATCGTGTTTTCAATACAAGGCATGGTGCATTGCAATTTCATTGCTAGTCTTCTGAGTGTATAGGGATAATAATAAAACATTTTTTTTAAATTTATTTCTATTGATGAGACATTAACAGTTACATAATAATTTACATGCAGTATTAAAGGTTAAAACCAAAAAACACGCACCTATTATTTTTGTAAGAATGTTGATTTCCAGACAGGTTCATGATGAAGTTTTCAACCTTGTTATCATTTCTACGTCACTCGCTACGGGAGAAACGCTCAATTATTTTCTTAACGGGGATATTTTGTCATAGATGATTCTCGAAATGAAGGCAGTACGCTCCACAAACCAAAGGTTGATCACTTTGGATCGGTTTCTCTAGTACAAGTTTTATTTTTGCATGAGTATTGTATTACGAAGCTATATTTCCTCCATATATTATTAGATTAAACCCAAACCAATCGAAAAAGTAGTGTTTATTTTCGTTAATAAATATTAGGATCCAATGATCCATTTTAATACGTTTACTTTCGCTGTTTACAATCATGTATTCGTTTATTGGACGTACGGGCATTCTGTTTTCAGCAAAACATCCTATATAGGCAAGTTTTATAATTGGATCGCTCTTGGATATATTTTCAATATGATTATTATCCATGGTTACTCTAGATACTTGGGGAACACCGAGAGTATAACCTACCAGGAACAAGATCTTATTTGAAGTGGGTGGAGTTTCGCAATTCACTGTTATACGTATGTTTGCTCTTTTTTCTAGATTAATGACCTCTTTAGAGTCGGTTGGCCTTGTATCTATAACAAATATACTTCTTCCTGCCGGGAAATTTACTCATGTGATGAAATGAGAGTTGTTACGTGTCCCTAGAGCCGAAAGTGTTTGATGGTATGCTTGCGCGCATTCACTGGAAAACAATGATCTAATGTTGGTAACGCAGTTTCCGTTTACATCGACGATAACGTTTGTAATTGCGCTATGTTGGAACTAGTTGCGATTGCAATTATATGCGCCGTTTTGTGCCGCTTGATCAATGTGAAACATGGCTTATTTATGTGGAACAACCCCGTTAAAGGGATAATCAATGGAGATAAAGTTCTGATCGGTAGGAAACACGATTGTTTTGACGCTGGGTCGATCAAACATGTATTCAATTAGGTCATTGTGTTTTGTGAGTGCTTTATTTAGAGCAAACAAATCTGTAGGGTATGGTAATAACCTTTTACACCACAATTTCCATGAATCTACTATATAGATGTATTCTCCATTGTCATGTGTTAGAGGAACGCTACTTGGTTTGGCCAACTCCAAACGTATACTTACGCTGACAGTATCCAATAAACAACCATTGCTACCAGCCACATCAAGGCTTAGAGGTCCCATCATATGTATAACATGACGTACACTTTCTTGAATCCAGGTCTCATTAGCGTTGAGATTAGCAAAATTCGCCGTAACGATGGGATCTGGAATGGGTGTTTGCAGGGGCTTATAAATCATATTCAATCCTTTATTATTTAGATCGGAGCTCTTCATGGATGTATAGGCGTTGAGATTATTTAATAGACCTGTATAACTGTTTCTTTTACACTGCACACCATTTAGCAATAGAGAGGGACTTTGGAACATGCGATGAAAAAAATCCGTCAACGAGTGTAACATGTGCAGCGGCAGCTAACACGCTTCCATCTGCATTTCTAACACGGATTTTCTCTTCTGCAGTTAACGGGCTCAAGTCGACCATTTCACTATCGGACCCGAGAATATGAAATTCTATAAAGAAATCGACAATTCTACCATCATACAGGCTGCTGTTTGTACTTAGATAATTTCTTTCAAATTTCGACTCAATACTTGATTCAATTAAATATTTCTTGTTGACGGAGGGAAACATATCAATCACGCCCTTTTCATAGTTTTGCGTAGGGGATGATCCGCCATGCATGTTGTCGGTATAGAACCTCACCCGAAACTAACGTTAATGGTGCATGAACAGTGGTATTTACAAGCTGCTAATTAAATAATGTATGACACGATTCCATCTTTCTCCCCCAGTTTTTCGTTGATTTATGTTTTTGCTACTTTTCCTGTAAGCTTGCCTCCAGCCATGACTTTCTTTTCAACATTCTTAAGTGTAGCAATCCTATGTTCCTTGGTCGATTTTCGCTAATCTTTTCGTTTCGAGTAATCGGGTTCCATATTTCGAGCCATATCGGCAGCTGCAGGCAGTACAGTTTTTTGTAAAAAATGCAATGTGCGTCTTACAAGACTGGCTAAGGTTGAGAAGAATCTGCTTCTTCTCTGGTACAATGTCGGACTTGTGAATCGGTCAATATCATGTAAAATTTCACCGCGTATTTTGTTTCGTTTCGTGAATAAAGCTTCGTATTGTTTATAATAAAGTCTGTTTAGGAAATGAATTGTTATAGATGAAAAAAATTGTTTGAATATGATAGTGCCACACAACGCATAAAGTTCCACGCCTTAACTCTACAAAACATGTTGCAATTCAAATATACTAAAGCTACGGTGAATTTGTACTTTGTTGCAGAGAGATCGACTGATTTAATGAGTGGAACAATGTGTAAATATAATGTCGGTGAAGGTGCCGTAAGCAAAAAATGTCCAATATGAACGATAAAGTACGCTACATAAACGTTTACTCATATATAATTTCACGCAGCATTATGGGCAAAAAGCGAGTCAATATTCTTGATGTATCCCAATTGATAATAAATCTTATTCCTTTACGCGTGCACATGTCAATTATAAAAAATTACAGCTTAATCACATTGATTCCATTTCCATCGATCTACGAGAAGGTGTTGGCGGTATCAGCCTGTTCAAGGATGGTGGATCGAGCCGATGCGTATTGCATTTTAGAAGAAGCTAGAGGCTTATAAATATAACGCTGGAAATAAATAATGTCATTTGGTAACTAGCAGTCATGAGGGTGGTATATGCAAACACGTTCTATAGACAATACGAAGCGTTATTCGTGAAACGTGACCAAATACGCGGTGGAAGTTTGAATGTGGAAAATAAAGCCATGGCTGGAGGTAAGCTTACAGGAAAACTAGTAAAAAAACGTGAAACAAAGAATAAATGGCGGAGAAAGATGGAATCGTGTCGTTCATTATTTAATTAGCAGCTAATAAATACCACTGTTCATGCACCATTAACGTCAGTTTCGGGTGAATTTCTATACCGACAACATGCTTGGCGGATCATCTCTTAACATAACTGGGCTAGAAGCCCCTACGCAAAACTATGAAAAGGGCGTGATTGATGTTTCCCTCCGTCAACAAGAAATGTTTAATTGAATCAAGTATCGAGTTGAAATTTGAAAGAAATTATCGAAGTACAAACAGCAGCCTGTATGATGGTAGAATTGTCAATTCCTTTATAGAATTTTATATTCCCGGTCGACTTGAGCTCGATAAATAGTCGACTTGAGCTCGTTAACTGCAGAAGTGAAAATCCGTGTTAAAATTACAGATGGAAGCGTGTTGGCCGCCGCTGCACATGTTACACTCGTGGACGTTTTTTTTCATCGCATGATCCAGAGTCATTCTCTATTCCTAAATGGTGTGCAGTTTCAAGGAAACAATAATTTAGGCCTAATAAATAATCTTAACGCCTATACATCCACGAAGAGCTCCGATCTAAATAATAAAGGATTGAATATGATATATAAAACACTGCAAATACCCATTCCAGATACCATCGTTGCGGCAAATTGTGCTAATCTCAACGCTAATGAGACCTGGATTCAAGAATAGACCTGGATTCAAGAATAGTTGAACCATCGTTGCGGCAATAGTTAGCTATTGGATAATGTCAGCGTAAATATATGTTTTGAGTTGGTCAAACCAATTAGCGTTCTTCTAACACATGACAATGAAGAATATATCAATATAGCTAGTAGACTCATGCAAATTATGGTGTAAAAAGGTCATACCATACCCTACAGATTTGCTTGCTCTGAATAAAGCACTCACAAAACACAATGACCTAATTAAATACATGTTTGAACGACCATTGTCAAAACAATCGTGTTTCCTATCGGTCAGAACTCCACCTCCATTGATTCTTCCTTTAACGGGGGGGGGAGGTTGTTCCACATAAATTAGCCATGTTTCTTATTGATCAAGTGGCACATAACGGCGCATATAATCGCAATCGCAACTATTTTCAACATAGCGCAATCACAAACGGTATCGTCGATGTAAACGGAAACTGCGTTACCAACATTAGATCATTGTTTCCCAGAGAATGCGCGCAAGCATACCATCAAACATATTCGGCTCTAGGGACACGTAACAACTCTGATCTCATCACAAGAGAAAATTTCGCAGCAGGAAAGAGTATATCTGTTAACGACACAAGGCCAACCGACTCTGAAGATGTCATTAACCTAGAAAAGTGAGCAAACATACGTATCACAGTGAATTGCGTAACTTCACCCACTTCAAATAAGATCTTGTTCCTGATAAGTTATACTCTCTGTGTCATCCAAATAAATTCGGCAAGGAGAGTGTTCCCCAACTATCTACAGTAACCATGGATAATAATCAATTATATATCCAAATATGTCCATGAGCGATCCAATTATGAAATGTGCCTATATAGGATGTTTTGCTGAAAACAGAATGCCCGTGCGTTCAATAAACGAATACACAATTGTAAGCAGCAAAAGCAACCATAATATAATGGAACATAGGATCCAAATATTTAAAAACGAAAATAAACTAGTTTTTCGATTCGTTTGGGTTTTATCCAATAATATATGGAGGAAATATAGCTTCGTATTCCAATACTCATGCAAAAATACAACTTGTACTATAGAAACCGATCCAAAGTGATCAACTTTGGTTTGTGGAGCGTACTGTCTTTAGTTCGCCTATTATTTATGCCAAAATATTCCCGGTGAACAAATGATCGAGCGTTTCTCCAGTAGCGAACGACGCAGAAAAAATACCAAGGTTGAAAATTTCATCATGAACCTGTCCGGAAATCAACATTCTTGCAAAAAGAATATGTGTGTGGTTTTAACCTTTAATACTGCATGTAAATTACTATGTAACTCTTAATGTTTTATCAATAAAAATAACTTATAAGAAAATGTATTATTATTATCCCTATACACTCAGAGGACTAGCAATGAAATTGCAATACCCCATGCCTTGCATTGAAAATGTGATAAAAAATACCATATACCAAAGGTAGCCTATATGTAAACATAATATTTATATAGCCTATTAACATACATTACAAATAATCCGAAAGCCGTCCTTTCGACCGCCTTATCAGTGACTCCGCCCACATCCGCTCCGGCCCCGCCCACAGTGATAAGGATCCGATCGGGAAACATGGTGTATAAAAACCTCCGTAGACCTTTTTATGTTAGTCATCAGGCCACGTTTTGCACAAATACTATCTACTCCTATCTCATATCATCCATCCTCACCATGTGTCTGAATCACCACCACAGAATTCGTAAGTTTACACTGTTCTCCAATATCCTCACCGTCCCTGTCCATTGAAGAATGTCATTGTTGATCCTTTTCCCTTAGCGTCACTCCGGCTACGCCTTCCAGATATTTTATCTCGAAAAGATTCAATTTTCTTCCGCTCTCGCCCCACGTCTCGGCCTCTTAGAGCGTTGTTGGAACAACCCTTTATACAATCCCTCTTTGCTTCCATACCCAATTATCCTTGTGCTCATTTCACTCTTCAGTGCACCAAACACCCTTCGTTCACGATAGATTTCATCTCGGTTTCCACTATTCCAGACTTCTCCACATGAGAGCACAGGTACTTCAAACACTGAACTTCATTCATACTAGCTAGCATGTGCCGATTCCGTTTGCATCGTCAATCCTACTAGCTAACAGGTACCGAATTGCGTTGCTTCTCGACGTATGAGGGTGAGGAAGGAGCAGACCGTGAAAGAGGTGACCGGGAAAAATGTATCCAGCCGGTTGTTGCTAGAGACTGGTGATGTACGGAAGAGGTGGGCTGAGAATTTTGGCGAGTTATTGAATGTTGAGTATGTTAGATAGGCTTCATTGCTGCTGTGGGTGGTGGTGCACGTGGCCTGTTTTAGGAGCGCGAGTTGTCACGAACAGTACTGAGGAAGAGGTGCAGGAGGCGGTGTAGCAGGGAAACCCCTGGTTTGGACGAAGTTGCAACTGAGTACCTGTTGAGTTGGGGAGTAATGATAGTCGAATTTTGGTGAGGCTACTGAATCTGTGTATTATGTCGGGCGTGGTGTTGAGTGAGTGGCGCAGTGCTTGCATTGTTCCGCTGTGAAAGGACAAAAGAGATAAACATGAATGCTGCAACTCAAGAGGTATCGGTTTGTTTTGTGTTGTCGTTAAGTTGTACGGGATAATGCTAATCAAGAGGATTAGAGACTGTACGGATGGTGCGATTGGCAAAGAAGAGTATGGCTTCATGAGAGGTAGAGGGTGTGCTGATCAGATCTTTGCACTAAAACAAGTCTGTGAGAAGTGCATTGCAAAGGAAAAGGATGCGTTCAAGGCCTTCATGGCTCTAGAAAGGGCCTGTGATAGGGTCAACGGGGGACACTGTGAAGGGTGCAGCGTTTTTATTTAGTGAGCGAAAGTTAGTTGAAAGCGGATCAAAGGTTCCCTGTTGGCAGCAGTGCAGATGTCAGAGTGGGAAGTAAGGTTAGTGTTTGGATGACGGTGAAAATGGGACTGAGACAAGGTTTCGTTATATCTACCTGGCTGTTCAATCTTTAAATGGATGAAGTGGTCAGGGAGGTGAATGAGAGTGTAATGGGTAGAGGTTTAGAGCTGTTAGTAGAGTTGATAGTTGATTCAGTTACTGTTTACGGATGATGCGGCACTGGAGGTAAATTCGGAGGAAACGTTGTGTAGGAGACGTTCAAAGAATGTCGATGCAATCAGAATCAGTGTCTTAAATAGAGAGTTATTGGGAGAAGTTCCGTGTTTGAGTCTCTAAGCTCCCATGTGGAGAAGACTGAACTTTCGGACATTGGGTATGGTAGCAGTGTGAGGATTGTTCGAAGGGGTAGTTGTTCCAATTGTGCTTGCTTTACGGGACTGGGATGCGGGGGGCGAGAGCGAAAGAGCGATCGAGAAGGTTGAATGTTTTCAAAGTCCAATGTTTTAGGGGCATGGTGGAGTGACGCTGTGGGACAGAATCAATAATCAGGCTGTCCGAATTCGAACAGGGATGGTGAGAAAGTTAGAGAACTAAGTTGGTTCACGTGTTTAAGGTGGTTCGGGCACACGGTGCGGATGGATGTGGGCAGATTTGTTAAAAAGGTGATATAAATGGAGGTGGGTGGACGTAGGCCTAGAGGTAGACCGAAGTTTGGGTGGATAGATGGTATGAAAAAACATCATAAGTGTGAAAGTAGTAAGAGAGCGGGCAATGGATAGGCGTGAGTGGACGGATGAGTTTTGACGCAGACCAGATGTGCTTTCTCGCCCACGGCTCCTCGTCGAGAAACGGGATGAACGTGGGTGGGGAAGGGACCGGCAATTATGACGCAGCTGGGTTAAAACTGTAAACGCGGTCGCCCCTGCTACTGGCACTGATCTTGGACCTCAGTCGTGATCCGAAGTGTGTGTTGCAGACGGGATATTTAACACCCCTAAAGGGCAAGTTTTGGTTACGCTTGTAGATGCATGAGAGTAGTTAGAGGTGCGCCTTGCCATCGCGAGCCCCTCTTCTGGAGGATTCTGCCTTGTGTCTGTAACAATTAGTTTCAATTTTTGTGAGTTTGTGTCCAAATATTATGTGAACAAATATAATATACTACATCATGTTGTACATTTTCTACTTTTTTTTTATTAAATGTAAATTTAAAAAGTAGTTTATCATGATAAATTAAATATCAGTGGACTTTACTTACTGTATTTAACATTTTTTTCTAAAATCAGTTTGCCAATTTAACATTTGTTTTGTTCATAACTCCAACAATGTCCATCGATTGGGAGGAGGTAAATGTAAGTTTATTCACTTTCCTTATTAATGAGTTAATATTAGGTATATCTAAGCAGCAAATGAGGTCTTCAGACCACCCCACGCTGACGAAGGCTTGGAACGTATCATCTGCGTTTTCCGATTGTTCGATAATTTGTTGGCCTGTCATTATACCTGAATAGCATTTAAATTCAGTTGAAATCCTTCAAAAGATGTCAAATACATCTCTCAGAGATATGGAATAATATCTGATCGTTCGCGGTCAACGGAAGCTCTTATTTGTTCATTTCAGTGATTGCCAGAACCTGTATCACCATGCAGTATTATGTCATAGACGCAGTATCAGAGAAACCTTATTGTATCGAAGATTTTGTTTCCCGTGTTGTCGCGGCTTTGTTTTTGCAAACGACTTACATTGCAAAGGAAAGCATCAAAGCTTTAGTGTTATTAGTAGGCTTTCGTTTTTGGGTTTCTATGATTGCCAGAAACTATACAAGCCCACTAATTTTGTTGTCTTCAACGGGGCCGAGTTGCCTGCCTGAATGAGCTACTCTGATATCCTCGCTTAGCAATTCTTGTGTACACCTATAGGAACTTGCAGTTTCAACTCTCTCATGTTAGGGACATTGTACGCAGTAGCAGTTCCAACTCTCCCATGATAGGGATAGTTGCACACAGCAGCAGTTCCAACTCTCCCATGTTAGGGACAGTTGTCCACAGTAGCAGTTCAAACTCTCCCATGTTAGGGAAAGTTGTACAAAGTAGCAGTTCCAACTCTCCCATGTTAGGGATAGTTGCACACAGCAGCAGTTCCAACTCTCCCATGTTAGGGACATTGTACGCAGTAGCAGTTCCAACTCTCCCATGATAGGGATAGTTGCACTCAGTAGCAGTTCCAACTCTCCCATGTTAGGGACAGTTGTCCACAGTAGCAGTTCAAACTCACCCATGTTAGGGAAAGTTGTACAAAGTAGCAGTTCCAACTCTCCCATGTTAAGGATAGTTGCACACAGCAGCAGTTCCAACTCTCCCATGTTAGGGACATTGTACGCAGTAGCAGTTCCAACTCTCCCATGTTACGGATAGTTGCACAAAGTAGCAATTCCAACTCTCCCATGTTATGGACAGTTGTCCACAGTAGCAGTTCAAACTCTCCCATGTTAGGGAAAGTTGTACGAAGTAGCAGTTCCAACTCTCATATTATGGACAGTTGCACAAAGTAGCAGTAGTAGTTTTAACTTTCCCGTGTTAGGGACAGTTGTCCACATTAGCAGTTCAAACTCTCATATGTTAGGGACAGTTGTACAAAGTAGCAGTTCCAACTCTCATGTTAGGGACAGTTGTACAAAGTAGCAGTTTCAACTCTCCCATGTTAGGGACAGTTATACACTTTAGCAGTTCTAACTCTCCCATGTTAGGGACAGTGTACACAGTATCAGTTCTATCTCTACCATGTTAGGAACAGTTGTACGCAGTTGCAGTTCCAACTTCCTCATGTTAGGGACAGTTGTACACAGTAGTAGTTCCAACTCTCCCATGTTAAGGACAGTTGTACACAGTAGTAGTAGTAGTTTTAACTTTCCCATGTTATGGACTGTTGTACACAGTAGCAGTTCCAACTTTCCCGTATTAGAGACGGTTGTACACAATATTTACTTATTTTAAACCAATTTGTTTTGGCCTTGTTCAAAGTCACAGCCTGCCACAACCATGGCCAAAAGGCTGCTATGGAAGTTGAGCCTCGACTCCGTCTTAGACGTAGACTGACGTTATAGACGTTACATTTCAACGTAGGGAATAGATTTTAGTTGTCTTGAAGGAAGATGAGATCATGGAGGGCACCTTTTAATGCCTTTCTCCTCCCAAACTTATTATTTGATGGCAGCTATTATTTCATGAATGATCTAATGCTGCACCTGATGAAGAGGCAGTCACGTGCGTGCCCGTAGGCACATTGTTTGAACGTGTTTGCGTGGCGTGTGCGCGTAATATACCACCTGAATGCTTCCTGTTGCTGAAGCATCCCCTGAAGTGCCGTTGGTCAGTCATAACTGTTTCCAATCCTTGCTGCGCCAGACTGTCGCCTGCACGCACTCTACAAGACACAAGCCTCAACAGCGTACTGTACCGTAGTAGTTTACGCACTTTCAAATATCGTGGTTACTTATGAGCTTGCTTGATGGACTAGTAGATCGTCAGGAATGATGACTCATCTGCAATCCATCTCTACTGCAACAGTTACCCACTCAACATCAGTCCCTGTCAAATAGCAGCCAATCATCATCTTCACAGTGCCTATGGCACCAATCGAGCCTTCATCTTCCTTAAAGATAACACTTCAGTCCGTTTCCTACGTCACATACTGTTTTTCCATTTGCTCGTTTCTCTTCGGAAGAAGTATTATTCTGCCATATCTCCGGCTGCATTGCAACAAATACCTTCCTCAAAATTGGAAACACGCACTAATCAAAGCTATCTATAAAAAAGGAGAGGTAAATGACCCTTCAAATCACAGCCCCATAAGCGTCCTACCAGTAACTCAAAAATCTTGGAAAAGATCATTGCACGTCAACTCCTTGACTACCTAGAAGAAGCAAACCTGATCAATGACTGTCAGTGTGCATACAGACGAAAGACTTCTACTGAAGAAGCGCTACTGAAGATCTCCGAACTCGTATACAAAGCTAAAGACGAAAACAATATCATCACTCGTGCTGCTGGACCTCTCAAAAGCCTTTCACAGTGTAAATTACGACATTTTGCTGCAAAAACTGCTACAACTGAACATTCAAACACCCTGATTTGAAAGTTATCTGAGGCATCGGTCCCAGTTTGTCGTGTTTGATGAAAGATCACCTCTTCTCCAAGACCGCAAAATTTCGGCGTTCCACAAAGATCGATTCTCGGACCGGTTCTTTTCCTTCTGTTTATCAACGACATAAACTGTGAAAACCCTCTCGACAACGACAGAATGACAATACGCAGACGATGTTTAGTTGCTGTTTGTTAGACCAGCAAATGAATTAGAAAAGCTGAAGATGGATGCAGAAACAGCTCTGACCCACATAGACGATTGGCATTCTTCAAATGGGCCTAAAGCTAATACAAGTAAAACACAGTGCATTATCCTGGGATTCAAAGCAAATACACGGAGAGCTCCCAAGAATTTTGCTGTTAATTGTATGGGTGCAAAAATCTCTTGATAGCAGAGTAAAAAGTCTGGAGAGTGGCTTGATCTCAATATGGCCATTGGACATCATGTAGAGAAGCTTTGCTCTAAACTGAATGGTACACTCTTGTTTCTCAGTCGAACGGAAAAAACAACTCAACTTCAAGTCCAGACATCTCGTAATCAATGCTCTGATTTTTTTACATTCAACTTCTGCCCTACCATACCTTGGAAAGGGCACGAAAACATTGCTGTCAGACATTCAACGTAGCATTAACTTTATCGCAAGAGTTGCTCACGATGGGAACTTTAGAAAAAATGATCACGTGTCACAAATTCTAAATAAACTCGGGTGGCTGAACATTCTGGAACGACTAGAGCTCGAAGCAATACGAGTTTTTTAAATTCAGAACAAGCTTTCTTGTTCAAACGGTGTTGTGTTGACAACTCGAAAAACAGCCCATCAACGATCAACACGGAATGAAAATAATATTGACACAGAGGAGTTCAGAAGAACTGAGACGAAGGCCAAAGCTTTCACTATTTCAGGTTCAAATAATTTCAACAAGCTACCAGCTGACGTTGAGAATTGCGCAACCGTATCTTCGTTCTAGCAGAAATGTACCACTCTATTGCTTGCGCCCAGGCAATCAATAGACAAAACTGGTAACGTAAAACTATTTTCTCCAGCTCACTCACAGCATCAACACTATCACCCTGTCAACACGACGCAAACATAACCTCACATATCATGTTCCTTTGATCTCTCTTTGTATCTGTCTTCGAACAAATGGTAACTGCCAATTCAAACACGGCTGCACTGTTGCTGAGTCTTGCAATTTCCCCTCAGCGTGCTCTGTCCCTATTGACTTCGCTTTATTCTGGCCCTAAAATAAATTATCTTGGCCTTTGAGGACAGGCGAGCATTGGATAGCGTAACTTCACTGAACCATTCCCGCAATCTCCTCTCAGCGCAACAGTTTTTTTTCTGCTATGTGTTTGACCCGATAGTGAAATATATATTGATATTCACTATTGCTACTTTCGAATTTCCGAAAAGCGAGTAATTTAACGTAACGTATTAAGACTGGGATCTCCTCGCACATCGTTGCTTTAAATTTACCCGGCCCAGATCACACATGCATCATGTATGTATGACAGAGGCCCTCTAACTCGCACCCACACATAACCAGACAACCTTTTCTACCCAACGAATCGGGCAGATCATCAACCAATTACGTCTTAAAAACTATGTCTGATCAAAATGCTATGTGTCATGAAGATAAAGCGCATATTTATTATTTACTTTAAATATACTTGGTTATTTCTCCGATTTCTAATGTTTCGGAAAAGCTGGTACTTATGCTCAGCTAAAAGTGAGATGTTCGCTACCGATCGCTCACGGGTTCATTCACTCGGTTGCACGATGTGATGAGCGCTATAAGGTCCTGACCCATAATCCTGTGTATTAAAATTTGTGTTCTCATCATCACATGTACTTTCAGTTTGTATATCCATCCTCATATGAATTTTAGATGTGTGTATATCTACGTACATACTTTTGGCTGTACAATAATACCATTCCGTCTGTATATGAGCTCCCAAACTCACATAGGCGGATGATATGAATAAAAACAGCCTTCACACAGTGATGGACTCCGTATTGTCACCTAATCCGACCTGATGGTCCCCGCCTTTCATTACACACACTCAAGACTGATTGCGCATATTTATTTATTTTATTGTTCAAAAAGGCATTCTACGCATATTTGTGCATATTTTGTACTGTTTTATACGTAATCTAGATATA
>SDVV010018482.1:0-13749 GCA_016164225.1 Gammarus roeselii
ATTATATCAGCTGCAGCCCACGAACCACAGTCCGTCTGGAACAGGATATAGAACGACTTCGGTTCGTCTTAACAGAGAACACGCCCAGCGAAGACCAAATGAACTCAATTCCTCAGTTTGCATGCGCGACACCGGAACATCTCACTAGCGAAAAAGAGCATCCCTGCGTGAAGACGCACTGAAAATCTCCAATGAAGAGCTGATACGCCGAAATCACTTATCAACCATGTACCTCAGTTGATCCAAATATTCCACCTGCTACTACTAAGCGAACCATACAGTTTAAAAGCAGACACGATGACCGGGCACCCTCGTCCTCATAAAAAAACACTCACAGTCGCGACCGCAGTGATCCTAGCAGACCACGCTTTTCCGAAAGCGGTTACTCCAACGAACACTTCCGATCTAGGACTCCTGGGCAAACTTAAAGGCACGAACACTATGAAAGTTCTTGCAAACCACGCGATCACTCTAGATCGTCAAGGTCTGAGTGTGAACCGCCTCCAAAGTAAACAACAGTAAATTTCTTTAGTGGAACTGACAGGGACCCGGAAACAAGAAAGACGAACTACTATCCTTACTCCCCACCCATAAACCTCTGGTGATAAGTCTCCAGGAGATCAAACTCCGAGAGACCACACCTTCACAATTCCTCAATGTGTCACACATCGTCGCAAAAGCAACAACAATGTGACTTCACACGGCGAAGTTCCAATCATGATCCTCCAAAGTGTACCTCACCTCCTTTTCCTCCGAGGACGGAACTCCAAGTCATCGCTGTGAAGATATGCGTTTCAGGACCATTAACAAGGGTATCTATCTACCCGTCTCAGAGCCCCAACCTCTCGTAGGCACCAATGGCTGATTTGCTTAACCAAATGCTCTCTCCAATACTCCTCCTTGAAGACTTCAACAGTCACCACGAAATTTGGGGATGCGTGAGAACAGACCGCAGGGTATTGATTATGACCAATACCATAAACACTCACAAGCTGGTTCTTTTCAAGACTTACAACCCACCCGAATCACCCCTGATAGTGAAACTGCCATAGGCCTATCCATATGCTCCCCCATAATGGCACCCCAACTGACTTGACGAGTTCTGCCTCCAACGCACGACCGCTACCACAACCCAGTCATCATATCAATTCTCATCAACCAATCAAAGAATTCTGCCACACAAGAACTCAGGTTCAATTACTGGAAAAGCCAGCTGGGAGGAATACTCGGCACACGCTGCTTGAAACGATATGGAAGGCATCCCCGGCGACATCTCTGAACACGACCTCGTCATCCAACTATACGAGAAATTTCAAGCTACAGCCATGTATGCGCACCACAATACTCACCTACAACATTTTGTGAGAAACCGTGGTGGTGCCGATAGGTGCAAGAAGCAATAGGCTGGCGTGTAAGGCTGTACAATATCGTCCGACGTGCACGGTTCCTGGGGGGACCGTGCTCGTCGGAAGGTTTCGTCTTTGCCGCTTACCGCAAACTTAGAGCAGAGAAGAAACGTGAGAGCTGGGCACAAATGGTTAATACTATTATTCGAAACACTTCTCTCTCTCAAGTGTGGGAAAAAATCAGACGTATCCAGGGAAGACCCGAGCGACCCATCCACATTCTTTCAAACGGGAGGACCATTTATTCTTCCTATTATACGCAGAAATTGCTCATAAACAGCACGAACTTTTAGCCAGATGTCTCAATCAACAAATTTAACGGCTGCTCTCAACAGGATTTTTTTTAGAGCGAGCACAATTTGATTTTGCTTCCACTGGCGAGGAGTTTTACAATAAGCCTTTCTCCCTCCATGAACTACAATGTGCTATAGATCATACCCGTGAAACCTCCCCCCCCCCTCCGCGGGACCGGGTGCACCAACATGATCAAAAATCTCCCTGAAGGCGCCTATGAACACCTTTTAAAAGTGTTCAACATAATGTATTCAAATTCGGTTTTTCGTGATCAATAGCAGGAATCTGTAATCATCCAAATACCCATACCCAGAAAATTTCACGGTGACCCACGTAACTACCTCCCCGTTGCCCTTACCAGCGTCCTCTGTATGACTGTGGAAAGAATGATAAACTCACGGTCTGTTGACTACCTTGAAATGCACGCAGGCCTCAACAACATCCAGTGTGGCAGCCACAAGCGCCACTCCACAACAGACCACCTTGAACTACTAGAATCTGACATTAGACGAGCTTTCGTTCGAGGTGTACATTTGGTTACCATTTTTTTCGACGTTGAAAAAGCATATGGCACTACTTGCATGGAAATACTGTGTCATGAAGAATCCCCACCTCTACCCTACCACGTTCTATCTATCCTTTTTTTATACAATCGTACCTTCAAGGTCAAGGTCGGCAACACTCTGTCACCATTGTATCCGCAAAAAATGAAGTACCCCAGGGTATATAGCGTCCTCACCCTCATTTTTTATCCTATAAATTGACCAGCGAGCCGACAGTTTTTCCGCTTGACGGAAGATTGCTTTCGTCACTGTACGTGGACGACCTATAAATAAGCTACAGGCACCGTAGTCTTTTACCCATTCAACATGAACTCCTGAAATGTCTAAATATAGTCGGGAACTGGGCTTCCTAAACGGATTCCGATTCGCGCCCTCTAAAACTTAAAGCATGCATTATACCCTTGTACCCTGATCACACCTGCAACCAGACCTAATGCTGCATAACACACCTATAGTATAAGAGAATTGATCAAATTCCTAGGTCTTGTATTAGATCCTAAATTCACATGGCGACCACATATTACATCGCTGGAGACTCGCTGCAAAAAGTCAACGGGACTATCCGCTCGGTAACCGCCCTGGAATTCGATGCCGATACGGATACCGGCATGACGTCATTTAAAGTAATAATACGCTCACGTATTGACTTTGGACCCGTTATTTACAGTTCAGTAGCCTGAACCACTCTCGAAACCCTCTCTATCATCGTAAACAACGCTCTGAGTATCACAACCGACGCGTTCCGTTCCACTCCCGTCGAATCCCTGAACGTGCTTGCTAACAAACTATCTCTACAATACTATTTCAAGATCAGGTGCTTTATCAACAACCCAGCACTCAACGAAGTTACCAACATTCATGATAAACGCCTCTTTGCTGCAAAGAAGAATATATGCCCACCTTTTGCCAACGAGTTGACAACTTACCGACCTCGCTGAACATCAGTCGCAAGACAATCAAGCCTTCATTCTCCTACCGAATCATCAAATCAATACACCAACGTGGATGATCAGCCCACGGCTGGTCAACCTAGATCGGCAAGTGTACCCTACAGCAACAACTCCAACCAACACGTGCCGCCGAGATTTTTCGAGACTAATTGAGGAGAAAAAGACAGAGCACCACCATCTATACTGACGGCTCCAAAACGGCGGACGGAGTGGGAGCTGCCGCAATGTGCGGAGGAACTCCACGTTCGTCAACCCTACCCCAAGAGGCCTCTGTTTTCTCTGCAGAGTTGCATGCACTCGAATTAGCGTTCTACATTTCTAAAACTGACGCATCCCTAAACATGTTGTATTTTCAGACAGTCTCAGTGCTGTCCCCCAGCGGAAAATTCTGCAATATGAACACCCTGTTCTTCGTGAAATGCAGCACGACCTATTCACAAAGTCCGTGACGGGTCAAGCGGTCGACATTTGCTGGATCCTGGACACGTGGAAATAAGAGGAAACAAGCTTGCAGATTCCTTCGGTAAACTGGCGTGGAGCCTATCGAAACAATTTATCACCATGCATTACCGTGACTGGTGTCCGATCATCATTGGAACGACTTGTGGCAGCAGTGGACAAACGATGCTTGCAGTCAAACCCTCCATAGGAGAATGGGAAACCAAGTTCACCAATAGAAGAGACCAAGTGTTCATCAACCGCTTGTGCACGGAACACACGTGGATAACGCACAAACACCTAATTGATTTAGACACGGGATCAGATGCACCACTATGCTTCTGTTACCACTAGGTGGCAATCAGTGTGAAACACTTACCTATGGATTACATATAATACTCTCGCAGCAGCGCGACGAGCTTTCTTGCACCCCCGTGCAACCTACAAAGCCTGCTCACCGGAACAACCTACCGGAAAAATACTAATCGCTTCAGGAAAACCAACCGGACTAAATAAAGCCGTTTGAAATTAGCCGAATTCAAATTTTTCCGTTCCTGAAACCACCAGCCTGCTTGCATATAAAATTGAAGTTCTTTGGACCTCGAGCACGAAGTTGGGCTAACCTACCAGAATCGACGGATCTTCGTGCCCTACAAGGACGCGTGCGATGTGTCGCATAGAGGCTCCGGTGGAAGCAAAACCCGCCTATGAAGAGATTTACGTTTAAAGGGTATTTCGACGAAACTTAAGCGCTGCACGTATTTTATAAATGTTGATCTCACTTTACATGGATAATACTTACAGAAAGATTCATGCTGCTATAGCTGGTCACATCGTAGTCGGATCTCGAGTCTGCGTCGCCTTTGAGTAGAGAGTAGCCACAGTGAGGGTATGCACTGACTAGAGATAGATCAGGGATACAGCCTAGGTAATTGTTCAATCGACTCATGAACCTCGGTATGTATGTTGTGGCGGACAATTGCGGCCCACGTTTGATCGCACGTATTTTCAGTGACATTCGATTGAAGAACTGAGGTTGACGGCACGTAAACTGTTACAGGCAACAGTGTGCATCATCGCACCTTCCGTTTATTTTGGCACTCGGAAGAAACACATTCTGCCAATCTAGGTCCCTTTATTCGGCTCACCGTTCGCACCCTAAGGTACACGTGGGCTCAAATTATGACGAACATGTGGTACGCCAGGTCGATCAACTCTGAGTCAACATGGCCGACAAGACACTCTAAAACGAAGAGTTCTGTGATTTTACTTGTACAAATATGTCCGACACGATACTTTGGAATTAAAGCTTGGCGACGGCTAGAAAAAAAGTGTCTGCAATACAACCGACATTTCAGTTGTACAAATATGGCCGACATGGTTCTTTACACTATAGAAGCTCTGTGTTTTCAGTTGTATAAATATAGTAAACTTTTTCGTCCAAAATATAGTGTGGCAAGAATAGTAAGTATTGTCAGTGTCTGTTTCGATCACACCGACTAGTGGTGCACCCTGTTGTTTAACTCAGAAACAAGATGGCCGACATGCTGCTGTGATATAGAACAGTAGAATGACTTCGCTTATTTAATAATGATACACGATGTCATGGAATAATGTTCGTTTTCTTCCTCCCTCCTTGATCCTTTGGAGCACTGCTCCGTCACACAATTAGTAGCAGAAGTAGTAATAGTAGGCCTGGGACGGGCTAATACAAGCTCTACAGTATTAAGGAACAAGTTTTTGCAGCATGATAAAAAACTGATTTGACATTTGATAAGTGGAATAGTTGTGTTGATTGTGCAAAAAAAACGTCAAGCTAAAATTTTATACCAAGAACAATGTTAGTTTGAATAATTATTTGGCTAGGGTTATGAAATACAAAGGTGCTAAAAGGAAGAAAAGCAAACCGGCGTAATTCATTTGAATATCATTTGTGTTGCAAATGTCAAATACACTGTAGATTGTTTCTTTCCGGTGCATACACCTGGTCTACAAAAAAATATCCTTACCTGTTGCCCCTTAAGTGTTCTTGATCAGCGTAGATGATGTCAAGTATTGCGTGAGCGTGTGTGTATGTGTGCATAACAAGTAATGGAACAGCTATCATGAAATTTTGTTGTCAGCCTCTGCATGGGCGCTTGTTCATGAACATAAGGATGGCAGTGACATTAGAGCAAGCACGCATCTTCATAGTGGCCAACAAGGCAACGGTCATTTTGGGTCTTGGAATAGTTATTATCCTCAACTTTGGTCACTCAACTAAGGCATTTCCTCGCAAAAAGTGTAAGTGGTCCGTTTTGTCCTCTGAAATTCTAAATGGAAAGGACGTGATCTTGTGATCAGAAAAGAATCAACTTTGATAGTAGATGAATGTTATATTTTTTCTTGTTCGGTAAAAACGAATTGGTTTCTGCAAAAGGCATACCTAAACCTTGCGTTACCGCTAATATTGAATCAGAAACAAAAATGCGAAATCATTGCTTTTCTTTGTTCGTGCAAGGCAAGATAAAAAAAATTACATATACTCAATTTAGAAACCACGTTACAGGCTTGATTTAATATTCTGAACGAACTTAATACAAAATATATCTCCTGAACACACAAAAGATCTCAAACGAGCGTGGATGGAGATTAAGCACATACTCACATGATGTTCTCGGATGTCAAGATAATGCGAACATACCTAATGCTTACTTTGTGAAGGTGGGGAAGAAAATTGCTGACAGACTTAGTACCAATGAAAACAATTATATCCTATATCTACCGAACAACAATACTGATAAATCTTTCAATTTGTCACCAGTTACTGCCCAAGACATCACCTCATTTTTCGCGACTAAAAATTTGCAATAACAATAATTGCTCTATCAGAATCATGAAGAAATTAATAAATGAATTATCCTCCACCTTGTTTCAATTGTCAACAATCCCTTGATGTGAGAATATTTTTTCCAAATCACTACTAATTTCTGGAGTGACACCCATTTACTGAGGTGGAGGTAAAACTGATATTGGGAAGAATCGACCCATCTAAGTCCTTCTCTTGTTTATCAAAATACTTGAAAACAGCTTTCACAAACTACTATTCCGTTACTTTAATGTAAAAAGTATCCATCACGAAAACCTGTACCGCTTCAGATTTCATTGAAAAAACTCAAGCTATAATAAGCCACATAGAGCACATTTAAAAATTCCAGATTCAAACTACATTGCCTACAACTGTGGTGATCATACAATCGTATCATCTAAACTAAGGTCATATGAAATACGAGGAACCGCTATTGCTTGGCTCACCTCATATCTGTCTAACTTCAAACAATATGTAACTGTGAACATAATTCAATCTGCTAAGTTCAATATTTGTTATGGTGTTCCTCAAGGTTGTATTTTAGGGCCCCTGCTCAAAAAAATCAACGGTATTAGTCCTCGCATCGTCCTTTTTCTTATGTACATTATTTGTTGATGGTAGTACCATATCGACTCCTATCCCTTCAAACACCATAAGCAAATTAAGTGGCAGAATGAATAATGAACTCGATCATGTCAATAAGCTGCTAATTGGAAATCGTATGGAACTTAATGTCAAGAAAACGATTTACATATTACTATTTTCTGGGCATAAAATAAATTAAACTCTCACAAAAATTTGAAAGGCTTGAGTTCACGAGAGAGCCGAAACTAAATTTGTTGGGGTATGTTGTGACAAAATACTTTCATTAGAAAATCACATCGACAGCATATTATCTAAGTAGTCAAGATCTATAAGCATCCTGTAAAAACTAAATAAGTTCCTCCCTCAATACGTCGTTAAAGCCTTTTATTTCATATTGTACCAGCCATTCGTTAGTTAGGGAATCAAAGCGTGTTATGGAACTGACATAAAAAAAAACTGAACATATATATTTATTGCCAAAGAAAGCCATTAGAGCTATGTATAATATTACCTTCAATTTTCAAGCGAATCAGCATTTTAAAACTATGAATATCCTGATACTGAGAGATCAATATAGCTTCCAAATTGCCCTATTCGCATTTAAAACTTTTTACAGACACAATGTTCAAGATTTACTCAATTCAATTTGGAAATGATCGAATCTACAGAATCATTCCGATAACCTTCTTATATCCCGTTTTATTAAACCCAATACCAAATTAAGTATACCCTTCAACTGTGTTAGTCTTTGAACCACAGTATCTGCGGTTTACCTTTTAAATGTCCTTCATACAGATTCCAAGTGAAGACTAAAATATTTATACTGACCGTCCTGCTTGTCCAAAAATGATATGCTGTGGCTTTGTAGTTTCACAGTTACTGTTGAAAGCAGAATAATTTCCAGTGTAACAACTTTACGGTACATTGAAGTTTTATATATTAATATTAATAGTACTCTCATGGCAAAGTTTTTCAAATATAGAACCGTCTCAGTGTGGTTTCAGCTGCTGTCTAGTCTTTATAATCCATGATATATTTATTTCTTGTGTTTTGGCTCATATGTTAAAATTGAGAGCATACGACTTAAATGATACTATTCGCAGTAAACTCATATGATGCTTTCACGCAGTTCCATAGCATATTAATTGATCTGTTCGAGGTGCATTTATCGGTTTTAACAAAATCACTCAGCCACAAACAAGCTGAGAATCAGTGGATGACACCAGGGTTACTTGTCCCACAAAAGAGAAAGAAAGACTCTACCGTAGATACAAAAGGTATCCCATCACTCGAAGAGGTGAATTAAAACAACACAAAAATGCGTTCACTAAGCTGACTAATATTGCTCGTGAAACTATGTCCAAAATCCGATTGAGACCTCTCAGGGAAATAGCAAAAAGTCTGGAATTCAAAAGTACTCTTCTAGGCGAAAAATTATCAGAGTAATTTGGATTCAATTATTATTGATGATATGGTCTTCAATTATCAAAATAATATTTCAAATGCTTCCAATAATTACTTAAATCGTTATCTTTATACTCTGAGTGAAACAATTATTAACAAAAACATCCCTAATGAACATTATTTAGAAAATGCAATTCCTGAAGTAATCATTGATGGTTTAAAAAACAGTTGCAGCATTGCTAGGATAACATCCGTCAATGTAATCGAAATGATATCTGTGACTATTGTAGATCCCTTGACCCAACTGATTAATAAGTGTCTCGTGCAGAGATTTTTTCCTGATACACGCAAAATCTCTTTAATTAGTCCAATTCATAAAAATGAAAGCAAAGCTGACATGAAAATTATCACGCAATATCAGTCCTGCCCGTCTTTAGTCAATTTTTTACGAAGTGTTTTATGCAAGACTGTACACTCATTTTGTCTCAATAACCTACTTAGCCAAAACCAATTTTGTCTTCAGGCTCAATGGAATACAGACCATACTCTATTAAAATCTGCTGATGACGTTGTTGTTGGGGTTTGATAGGGGCAAAGTAACTGTTGCGACGTTTATGGACCTTAGCAAAGCCTTTGATTGCGTGTTATTTTCTCGATAGAAAACGCCTAGTGAGTTGGAATAATCAACTATCATCTGTCAGTGCGCTAAATATAGGAGTACTGCATGGGTCGAACCTTGGGCCTTTGCCCTTCCTGATCTATATTAATGACATTACAAACAATAGTGAAAGAGTGTAATTTGTACTTTTTAAATGTGATACAACAGTTGAAGGGCTTCTATAGAAAGTGGTCTTTAATGGTAACAATCCCTATGCAATCAGACCACTTTCCATAAAAGCTCTTTGGTTTATTCGACCGGAAAAAATCTCTCCGAAAGTATTACTAATATAAATAATCAATTAGCTGACATTTCAGACGGGTTCACATCCAACAAACTGACGCTATATGTTGGCAAGACGCAGGTCATGATAAGCCTTAGGAAGATCTTACCCATTCCTAACAACCGGTTGCATATGTAGCTAAAGCAAAGATCAGAGATTTAACTGGAAAGATCCCGTCTCATTTGCTGCCGGGAAACTATCCAAATTGTGTGGCATCCTTATAAAATTAGAAATGGTTTTACAACTCCTGCTACAACACTTTTGTACTATTGCCTTATTCATCCCTTTCTGACGTATTGTTTAAACGTTCATGCTTCTATCTACAAAAGAAACCTAAGACCTATCGTTCTTAGTCAAAAGCGTCTCATCAGAACGCTATCCCATGCCAGCCGACGTGACCACACGTTGCCTCTCTTGTGTCAACGAAATATTCTCCCTTATGTACCTTTTTTTTTGATGCGGTGTTTCTCTACAAAGCTTTGAATCATTGATAACGATTTATATCCGAAAATAATTCTATATATGACCTTTGTAACAATACGAATTTGCAAATTCTCCAAAACTCATCACTACAGTCCCAACTGTTTTCAAAATACATAGCTGCTAAACATGGAATTCGATTACCATAGATATTAGGAAGGGAAGAAGTATAGCTACCTTCAAACATAAACTAGAAATATACCTGTTGGGAACTTGTAGGTGCAGAAACTCTTGAACTGTAATTTACTTCCTCTATGCAATTTACCGTGTCAACTATTTGAGATTCATAAGTTTCCTGCTATAGATACATTCATTTTATTTTTCACGTTTCATATGTATGCTCAAATTTTCTATCATATTGTTCATGTAGAAATCCGTAAATTTATTATACCCATATATCAGACTCATTGAGAGTTTTTTCTCGTGAATCTGGAACATGTCATGCTAACCATGCAGTTATTTTTGAAATTGGTGTCATCGCGAGCCAAACAATGTGAGAGCAATGTAATAGATGACCTCATGTTGAACATTTTATGCTCTCAAGTTTTTTAGTTTGTGTCAGTTGAAAAAATAAATTGTCATGATGAACTAAATGTCGGTGAGCATTCGTACTTTGCTTATTTTCTTGAAATCAATGGATCAATGTTACGCTTTTATTTGTCTCGACATATTAAAGTGTGCATGTGCAGAATCGCAAATGGACGTATCGTCTGTGTATTCTAATATTTCTGTTATTTTATCCAAATGTCATTATACCTAAATAAATTTAAATCCTAAATTTGATAACAATTTGGTCGGCCAAAAAAAATCCTAATAGCTTAGATACTAACTTCAATTTGGTTCGGTTTAAATATCATTAATTTAGGAAGAATTTATAACTTGCAAACTGAATGTTTTGTTGTAATAAACTGTTGACACTGTTCAACTCCTCTTGTAGGAGATCCTGTTTTGGGTTTGTGCGTACGTTTGCCCCGCAGGTTAGGAACACGTAATTTTACCCCGTGGGTTAGAAACACGTAACTTTGTCCCGCGAGTTAGAAATACGTGCTTCTAAGTTAGGCTAGGTTGGGTAGGAAGGTTACAAGAATATGCTCGCAATGTAGCCAGCAAATATATCCAGCTGCGCGCAACATAGCGTCACGGAGCCACTACCCCGCCGTATCAATCTAAACCAGGGTGTACACCATAGTTTACATTTTGATCTTGTACCATACTCCTTTCATAGGAAGTCAACGACATCTCACTGTTTTCGTGCTTGATTGCGTTCGCTCCAATTGCTGAAATAACGCAATCAGACGAACGCTATTTCGTGACTACGATTCTGTTTCAAATAATTCTTTTATGACCTCCCTTGTCACAAAGGGATATGGTGTAGGGCTTATGAACCATCACACGAGTACATTTTTTTAATTTTCTATGATTATTTTCTTGTTGTTGCGGACTGTAGAAAAAGCATTCCCTTATTTCGGAGCTCAATAAGAATTTATAGAAGAGCTTTTTTACTGGACATCTATATTTGGTCCCGAAATCGGCAAAAAAAAACATATTAACAATGCATCAATGTATGTCGAGTAAACCAATGGTCAACACTAATACTATGCGAGAAAGAGTGAGATAATATGCTTGATTTCCGCACTCCTCCATTTGTAGTCATACTCAGTCATGCTTAGACATGTCCATTCATGCTCTGTCATTCCAGTCTCCATGAACTCCAGGCTGGTGTGGGCGGCAGAAGAGTAGTTCTAGTAAAATTGGCACACTCTGTCCATGCGGCAAAAAATTGCCGATAGTCCAAAGCACGTGAAAAAGAATCGTCAGTTTGAAATTCCCGATGAAGCCCTTAGTAGATCGACCAAAACTTTCGGCCGATAAACTTATAACGGAAAGCAACCAGGTAAAGGCAGTAATCATATCCAAGAAATATGTAGAGGTCGCTGCGCCGATAAATAATCCGATAAAATGGAACAATAGTGCTGGCAATGATGAAACACTTCCTAATGGACACTCTGCTCGTAAAAATGCTAGAATTTGTGTGACTGCCTCCAATACAAAATTGACGAATTTGGCATCTTTGCAATGAATAGGAAGATCAACAAAATTGCAATCGCAGTATCGTGGATGAAATTGAGCAATAACAATTATCTAGCCGAATTCATTTCCTTAGGATTTTCATCATTTCACAATGATAGACAAGGCCAAGTGGGTGAGTAGTATAGTTCCTCGTTAAAAAAAATCACAAATGTTAGACGTTACTATTACAAGCTGAAGCCACTAATAGTTAGCATCCATCCAAGTAATCGATGATCATTCATAGTTACAAATCACCCTCGTCTATCTTCCCCCAAATGGTATGGTTGCATATGAAATCAACGTCGATATTTCCACAACACAAAACAGAATAGTGCTTGCAGACTTCAATATTCTTGACATTGATTGGAAAACAGACGAACAACTGATACGGGTCAGCGCATGATAACCTTGTTCGTCTAGTTCGTGCAAGCCACTCTCATGTCACGAAAATGGAAGTAGACAAACAAATTATTACCATCGCACGTACCTGTATTTGTGTTAAAAAATCTTTATTCATACACAAACGGTATGGTATTAGGTTTTGCATCTATTATCAATATAGAAGTAAACACAAATCAAAAATGCGGATAATGGTAAGCCAGGACAATCAGATCAGATTGAGTAGCCTAACTGATTTGGTTGCGAATTTTAAATGATCAAGTGGGACCGAGCACATTTCAATGACAAGTCAATCCTCTCTCACAGGGTAGCTCATCTTGCGGTCGGTGCCAACCTCTTCATCTCCCACCCTCCGTCTTTCCAAAACTGATCCCATAATCCCCACTTATCCATCCGATACTGAGCCCCTGCGAACAAAGCACACTTATAAACCACAGATTTTAATTTTACGGGGGCTTGGTTGTTCGTTAATTCGACCTCGAGCGACACAATCTCCCAGGTTCACTTCAATTTTGTGCATTGTCGACTGTGTACCATATACTATGCTAAATAAAAATTTATCCTATAATTCAGCAGAGACTATCTCCTGCGCGCTTTTCACCTGGTGTACACAATAGGACCACGTGAAGTGTTATTCCAGCACATTTTTTATTAATATTTTCTGCACGCAATAGGATCATGTGAAGTGTTATCTTGGAAGTTATACACAATAGGACCTCATGAAGTGTTATTCCAGCTCGTTTTTCATTTCTATTTTTCGTACACAATAGGATCACGTGAAGTGTTTTTTTTTTTGGGGGGGGGAATTGTACACAATAGAACCACATGAAGTGTTATTCCAGCACGTTTTGCATTTTTTTTTGTACGCTATAGGATCACGCGACGTGTTGTTCAATGCTGCGTAGCACCACGCCTTCAAGAGGCCAGCCTGTGTTAACTCTAAATCACTCTGGTAATCTGTAACGACTACTTCCAGCGCGTTTTTTGTTCCTATTTATCTGTTGTACACAATAGGCTCCTGTGACGTGTTATTCGGTACTGTACATAAACTCTTCATCAAAGAAAATAAGATTATCATTAGTAGTATATTCAACTGTTTTGCACCACAATCAATTACATATAATTATATTTCAAATACACTGCAAGCCGCCCTACTTCTGCATCTAAACTGCAACAGTGGAACTTCCCCGTGACACCCCAACTCCCACCAAGAAGCCCTGCTGTACGTGTAGCAAGGGAGATTGCACAAACTGTGTTTGCTTCAGAAGTGACTTAAATTGTTCATCGTGCCGAAGCAAGAATTGCACAAGAAAGCCGAAGAACATTGAATTAAACGCTTTAAAACTCAGCAGTTTTCCTGCAACACATAAG
>SDVV010018483.1:0-13749 GCA_016164225.1 Gammarus roeselii
GGGGGGGCCCGGCCATTATGACGCGGCGGGGGTAAACCAGTGAAAACTGTCGGGCACTGCTGCTGACGACGGTTCCTCGGTGCATTCGGGACCCAGAGTGTAAGTTGAGGGGCTACCGGTCGGACCCTTAAGCACAAAAGGGCTAAGTTGTGTGTGTGTGAGCGTGTGAGGGTGTGAGGTGAGCCTTGCCGTCGGCCACCCCCCTTTCTGGGGGACGCGGCCTAGTGTCTGTATCTGTATCATATGCTCCTTTTAAGTTGACTCAATACCTAGTTAGAGTCTCTCTGACCGAATCTCTGACACAATCCGACAGGCATGCGCTCGAGGAAAAGTATGAGTCCGCGAGCGTATGGGCGTGACCGTCTCTGCTCGACCGTCTGAGATACAACCGCCTGAAACCTGCATTCTTCGCTTCTCATCTTGTTCGCCCCGTTCCTGAATAAATCCACCTGACTCAACCGTTTCTTCTCTGGTGCTGAAATGCCCCGAGTAGTAGTAGGGTGGGTGGTGGTAGTAGGTAGTGGTAACAATAGTAGTGGTCATTCTCTCTTTTGTCTTAACAACCTTCCTTTTTCTGTATGTGCACAAGAATTTCTAAAGCCTCCTTGACAATCACCTACACTTCTCTCAAGGAACGACTCGACATGAGCACTCGTGCTCGTTTTGTATCCTTATTCTAATATAATCTAATAAGGAGCCATTCTTTAGCTCAGCGACGCGCTTTAGGGGACCCCCCAGCGCAGCGCAAAGTCGTCGATTAGCTTGAATTATGTTATTTTCGGCCAGGTTATCTCCAGAGACTGCCTTGTTTATGAAGAATTTTGTAAAATATTTATTCTGAAAAAGGTCTTCGGGTATTTTTCCATTTCCGACGTATCGCTCATGATGTCGTAGGCGGTTACGACGACTTCTCTTGGGCTTTCGTTCGGGAGTGACGGTTACCGCGCTTTCAGATTTGCTTTGCGGTTTGTTCTCTAGGTTCACCCCACCATAAACAGATGAGGGGAGCTGCTGTTGTAGTGCCTCCCCCCGAGCAGCCTGGGAGGCAGAAGGTCTTGTTTGTAGATGACACCGGGTTCACGTGTTCATGCAGTCTTTTTCCGAATCGTTCCTCTACATAGTTGCAATTCGGCAAGATTCAGTCTCCCGACATGTCCTGCTCGCTAAGGAGACTGCGGTCAGAAAACTCTGCAACCTACCACGAGGCGCTGTCAGCGATACGACCACGAGTCAGCTATCATAAGTAAGGCTCAGCGCCCTGAAGGCCTATCCAGGCTGATCACTTAGGCTTGGGCTCCTTGTCAAGTTCCAGACAGGATTATCCTACCTCCCGTCGCCCACGGAGAGGTTACCGTCTCAATCGAAAGTATAAAGTGGAGCGTTGGGTAGGGGGTGACAGGCTCCACACCCGTCTCTTCAGCCGTCAGACAGCACCACCCGACCCTTCGGCTAAGCCAAATTTGGGTGGGGACATGTGGGTTACAGCGGGACCTACAATAGCGGGGAGTAACACGCTAAAAATATATACAGTGTGGTCCAAACACCGCAACCAATTGTAGCTCGGAGAAGCCGGGCTACACCTGGCCCACACCGCAACCAATTGCAGCCCGTGGCTTTGCCGAAAGGTTGCTCGTCAAGCAAACTTGAAAAGTTTGCGGTAGGTGGCAAGCTCTTTGGTAGCTATAGATTATCCCGTGTCCTCCTCCAGCAAACTACTAGTGGTGATTCTGTAACTGGTATATTTACGGTACCTGGAGTATCCTGGATGCGCGGCGTGCAGTAGTGTGTGCGGTGCCCAGTAGGCGGGCAGAGGGGGCGTGTCAGGAGGCCGGCCACTGTTGAGACTGAGAATGTGACAGGCTCCGCCTCCTCCACACATGCCGCTCACTGATTGGTAGGCGGAATCGCCCCTGTGAAGACGAAAAACTGACTCAATTCAAGTGTATTGAACAGTAGCTGGTTAGGGAGAAGGATGATCAATAGTTGACAATTACATACCTTTCAGACAATTTAAGAAACACAGTACACAGAATAGGTAAAAAGAAAACTATTCATAATAGAAGTATTCTCTATATGAACATGAGAATATTTTCTGTAGCCGAGTGTTGTTGAAAAAAAGTAGTTTTTTGAAGGGATTAAGACATGTCTGCTTGAGTATGTGCAAACATCATGCCCTTTGTGATTCTGTCAGTACTTATTTAGCTAGAAGCATACTTACAAACTTTAAAACAACTAAGAACGTCATGACACTAGTCATCAACAGCCGTACCAACCAATTTTAGGGAACAGTATCCGTTAGCTTTCATATCACAAAGATAGTGCGTTAGACAAAGGAAAAGGGTGTCATCAATAGCCTAAGCAGTCCAAACGGACTAAGAAAGATCGCCAAAAAAAATCCACGTTTCTTTACAACTCAAATTCCAAATCAGAACTTCAAAAAAAAGACAGCAAAACCGCAAGAAAAACGGATTTCATTCTTTATGACCGAAGAGCGAGAGCTCGTACATCTCTTTGGGCGTGACGGAGACGTCGTGCAGCACGAGGAAGTACTTGAGGATGTTAGGGGAGAACCACTTGGGGAATTTTAAGCTGGAGAAGCCATGGCCACCGGCAGGCTGGTGTTGTTGTTGATGCTGTTGCTGGGACAGGCGCTGGGCCTCTTCGCCGGCCTTGCTGCCGTGACAGGAGGATACCACCTGGGGACGGAAGGATGTGAGAACACAGCCTAGAGGAGGATGAATGAGATGACATGGTAAGGAGGTACGTACTTAACTGGAATAATGTTGGAGGACAAGATTACAGTAAATCTTTAGATATTTCTGTATTTAAAGAAATTATACAGGACAGGTTGATTTGAGAAGCGATAAAGATACAGACACTAGGCCGCATCCCCCAGAAAGGGGGGTGGCCGACGGCAAGGCGCACCTCACACCCTCATACACTCGCACAACTTAGCCCTTTTGCGCTAAAGGGTGCGGCCGGTAACTCCGCAACATACACTCCGGGTCACAAGTGCGGTCCGAGGATCCGTTGTCAGCAGCGATGCCCGACAGTTTTTACTGGTTTACCTCCGCCGCGTCATAATGACGGGACCCCCTTACCCACGATCATCCCGACAACGGGATGCCAAGAGCGGGAAAGCACATCAGAACAGCGTCAAAATCAACCATTCAAACCCGTTCTCCACTCATGCCTGTTCATTGCACGCTCCCGCGCTACTTCCACATTCATGTCTCTCCTCCCTAACGCCTTCTTCACACCATCCATCCAACCGAACTTCGGTCTACCTCTAGGCCTGCGACCTTGTCTTCTCCGCAATCATCACCCTTTTCACCTATCTCCCTTCGTACATCCTCTCCAAGTGCCCGAACCATCTCGGAACTCGCGAATCCACTCAGTCCTCCAACTTCACCATCCCTGGTCTGATTCGAACCAAGTCGTTGGCGTTCTGGTCTCTCAGCGTAACTCCAGCCATGCTCTTCAAACATTGCATCTAGAAAACATTCAACCTTCTTCTCTCCTCTGCTCTCACCTTCCAAGTCTCAGCTCCGTAGAGCACAGTTGGGACAACAACACCCTCATACAGCACTCTCTTTGCTTCCATCCTCAACGTCCTACAGCCCAATACACTCATCAGTGCACCCAACACTTTACACCCCTCCTTCACTCGCGCCTTCACTTCAGTTTGCACTAGTTCAGTTATCTCAACATGGGAGCCCAGATATTTCAAACACTGAGTTTGAAATATTTAGGTCTTCATTTAGGAGGACACTAATTTTGCTCGCATCAACAGTCCTCGCGCATCTCATTACTTTACTCTTACCCACGTTCACTCGAAGCTTCCTCCTCTCACACATTCTTCCCAATTCTGACACTAGCATACATAGCTTCTCCTCTGAATCCGCAACCAGGGCCGTATCATCAGCAAATAGCAACTGGCTCAACAGCCAACTCCGCCTATTTGCTTCTAACATTTCCAAGCTACGACCCAGCACACTCGCGTTCACCTCCCTGACCACTCCATCCATATAGAGGTTGAACAGCCAAGGAGGCATCAAGCAGCCTTGTCTCAGCCCCACTTTCACAGTGAACCAATCGCTCACCTCGCTTCACACTCTGACACATGCTCGGCTGCCAACATAGAAACTCTGCACCGCTTTCAACAGATGTCCGCCCACTCCACACAAACGCAACACCCTCCACAGTGCTTTCCTGTCAATCCTGTCGTATGCCTCCTCCAGATCCATGAAGGCCCAGAAAACATCCTTTCCTTTGGCAAGGTACTTCTCACACACTTGTCTCACTGTTAAAATCTTATCAGCACAGCCTCTGCCACTTCTAAAGCCACACTGTTCCTCTCCAATTACGCAGTCCGTACAGTCTCTAATCCTTTAGATCAGCACTTTCTCGTACAACTCACCAACCACACATAACAGACTGATACCTCTCGAGTTGCAGCATTCGTTTTCATCTCCTTTGCCTTATATAGCGGAACAATGCAGGCCCAGCGCCACTCAATCGGTACCACGCCTGCCACAAAATACAAGTTCAGTAACCTCACCAACCATTCGATAATCATTACTGTACCCTTCTTCAGGCACTCGGTCGCAACTCCATCCAAACTAGGGGCTTTCCCTGCTTCTATCACCTCCACCGCCTCCTGCACCTCTTCCCTGGTAATGTCCGCCAGAAGTCTTTCTCCCAAAACTGGCATCTGAGCACCACCACCCACAGCAACAATGTTAGCCACCTATCTGTCATCCTCGACATTCAACAACTCATCAAAATACTCTGCCCACCTTTTCCGTACATCACCACTTTCCAACAACAACTGACCGTTTTCATCTTTTACCACTTCCTCCTTTCCGGTCTATCCCTTTATCACCCTCTTCACATCCTTCCTGAAAATCTTTTTGTTCTCCTCAAAATTCTGGCACAACCGTCTGCCCCATCTGGTATCAGCGTCCCTTTTGGCTCTCCTCGCCACCCGCTTCACCTCGTTTCTCCTCTCTTTGTAGCTTTCATAAGCCACCACCGACTTCACTTGCAACCACTGATCAAATGCTCCTTTTCCGTGCCCCCGCCAGTTTGACCTCCTCGTTCCACCACTCGCAACCTTTCCTTCTGCACCCGCCCTCACGGCGCGCACCACACACTTTCTTTGCACATCTCAGCAACGCATCCCTTAACGTCTCCCATTCTTCCTCCACATCTCTCAGGTCCTGTCCTCTCACGTTGTCATCTTCTTCCCTCAACGCCTGCTGGAACTCTTCGGCTCACTTCTCACATTCAGTCCACTCACTTTCACTACTTCTCTTCTTCCTCTCAATCGTTTGTTGCCCTTCCACTTCTGCTCCACTCTTAATCTACTTTCCACCAGCAGGTAGATTAAGTGAATCTTTTGTAAATGCTTTAGCCACAGTGTTCATTGTAAAGCTTTCTCTTACCCTGCACTAACACAGGTAAATCCTGGTAACATGCCGGCGGTCATTATTCAGCAGGCTGATGGAGTTCGAGTTCTCCGGGCACTCAATGTCTCGTCAGCTGCTGGCCCGGATGACTCCCACCCTAACCTTCTGAAATGATGTTCCCATGTGCTCTCATATCACGTTTCTTATGTTTGAGAAATCCTTGTGCCTTGGTGCCCGTCGAGAACTCTGGATGGTGTTCATTGTTTGGTCACTATTCAAGTGCGACTTTAGATACAGTCTACTAAACTATCGCTCTGTAAGTCTGCTATCTGCATGTTGTAAGAAGGTGGAGAGGAACATTGTTTCTCACCTTGTCACATATTTGGAGGACAGAAGGATCTATTCGCCTCATCAGTTTGGTTTCAGAAAGTCCAAGCCAACCGATGATAACCTGATACTGGCTCACACTTACTGTTCAGACTGGGCTTATCTTGGATAGTTGTTGATGTTGTGTTGCTTTATTATTCAGAGGCTTTCGACGTTGTTTGACATTTGGTCTTACTTTCAGAGCTTAGGAATATTGGAAGGAAAGATGGGTTGCTGAGTTGGATTAGTTCAGTTTTGTTGGGCCGCAGCATGAAAGTGGCGGTTGATGCTGACAGTGGTGTATCTAGCAATGTGCTGAGCGTGATTCAACAAGGTTCTGTCCATGGTCCAGTCCTGTTTTTGGTCTATGTCAACCACATTAGCGTTGGTGATAGTCTTCTTTCAATGCGTTTGCCAACGGCTATAAGTTGTACTTTAGATATAGAGGAGATGGTTTGTCTGCTCGTTCTGGTGTATCTGCTCTTCATAATGTTGTGTGGATGTTGTGTTCTATGGCAGCCTCATGGACCTTGTAACTTAATCCGAGTAGGTGTGTAGTAACGTGGTTCTCTTGATTAATGAGATGAACCCACTCTCTTTACCACTTGAGCGGTGTTACTGAAGTTGGTCAAGTTTCACAGAGTTTCCGAGTTACAATTCATATCAAGGTAAGGTTCCAACAGCATGTCAGGAAGGTTGCGGGAAGATCCATATTGTGCCGCAGGCCCACAATCCTGATTATATGTTATCGCTTCATTATATGGTATTTATCAGTGTGTGAGGTCTTTACATTTTTGCAGTCAGTTTTGATGTCCCTGATTGATAAGTTTAAACCCCTCTTGCCTGTCCATTCTGGTCCGCCATGGGCTGTCAGGGCGCCCCCTGCTCTTGTCCGAAAACGGTCAAAGACATGGCATGAATACGAGCAGGTTAAGAAGGCGGAGGGCCGCAACTCAGCCTTTGCTCTTGAGAAGTTATATACATTCAGAGAGCTGAATAGGAGCTCCAGAAATTTTTCTGTAGATTCCTGAAAGAAATACGAATCAAATTCCATAAACAGACCTGATAACCGGAAGTTGTTCTATGCTTATATCAGGAAAAAAAGATTGGTCGTCCAGCTGCTGGTCCTCTCCGCCTGCCGGGTGGTCAGATAGAGCAGGATCCTTGTCGGGATGTGTGAAGTCTTTGCTGACTCTTTTTCGGGGATTTTTGTCAGTGCAGCTCCTCCTCACCCCGCTCCTTTCCAGCTATTAGCAGGAAGTTTGTCAGATGTTGATTTGTCTAGGGAGGGGGTCAAGTGTATTCTCTTGGCTCTAGATCCCAGTTAGAGTATGGGACCAGATGGCCTTCACCCACACCGGCTGATCTGATCAGATCCTCAGTTCCACCAGCGCCTCAACGCGAGTCATAATAGGCTCCCCCGTAGGTCTCAATAATCATGGATTCCAGTAGGCTTGCACGCGTCAGGTGCGAGAAAAAAAAGACAACGCTCTCTAAGTTAGACAGAAGTAAACATTTTAGCACTGTCAGACGCACGCTGGTGCGCACAAGAAAAACGCTTAGACGAAACGGACCTCCGCTTTCAATCATTTAGAACTTTTTTTAGCGGATTATTGATTTCGCACTCATTGTTTAAATGGATAGTTTGGGGGGCCCAGAGGTCCCTTGGGTCCCAATAAAGCCCGATGAATCCCGGAGGGTAACCCGGGTCCCCCGAGAACCCTCGTCTCAGCTCATCTCGGCTTGTCTCGAATCATTTCGGCCAGTCTCGGCAGGTCGCGATCAACTCGACTCGCCTGAGCCCCACATCTGCTGGGGAGCTACGCTGATAAGCTCTATTTATCTCTATGGAACAATCTGCCTGCCTCTGCTGTTGCCTCTGATTGCCTGATAACGTTCAGGGGGTTTGCTGGTGGATGTTTTAGCCAATGCTCTGTTTGAGTTATTTCTGGTCTTCAATCAGTGGTCCGGTTTTCATCTTCTGATTTTTTATTTTGTTCGGATCTTGTACTGTTTGGCCTGGTCAGATCTTGGGGGAGGCTCCTGTGTTTTTTTGAATGCATATGTTATGTGCATTAGATGAATGCATTGTTCTTTCCACTGAGATTTAGATAAGAAGCTCACCTCCAACACAACCACAACGCAAGTCATCACAAATTCCTCCATAGGGCAATGAGATATATATAATCAATTCTGAAAGAGTCGCACTCCTTTGTGCGCAAAAACATAAACTTCATCAGAATTAAACTATTTATAGACTTTCCAGCTGTGGTACGTATGCACGCTGGTGCGTACTGGAACGGGAAGGGTTTAAAAACAGCTACATGAACAGATTATCTTCACGCTTTATATATTTCGGGGTGGAAAGACCACCCCGCCTACACCGGTATTCAGTTTTCACATAGATTTGAATAGTCTAGCATATTTCCGAAAGGTTGTAGCCTTTTCCGGTAGGCTAGGTCAGTGAGTAAGCTTTGTAGGTTGCATGGGGGATATAAAAAGGACCGTCGGGCCGCTGCGAGTACATTGCAATTCATCATTAGTGTTCTAAGCTGATTGCCACCTGGTGGAAACGGGCATGGTGGTGAACCCGGCCTCATGTCTACGTCCATTAGGTGGTTGTGAATTGTTCATGTATATCCTGTACACAAGCAGTTGATAAACACTTGGTCTCTTTTGTTGGAGAACTTGATTTCCCATTCGCCAACCCAGGGTTCAACTGAACGCATCATTTGTCCTCTTCGTTGCCATATGTCATTACACCGGGATGTTATCGGAGAGTTGATTATAGGGAACCAATCACGGTAGTACATGGTGATGAATTGTTCTTGATGGGTAGACGCTAGTTTAGCAACTAAATCGGTGAGTAAACTTCCTTAATTTCCATTTGACCATTGATTCAGCAGAATTCAACAGCACGGCCTGTCTCGGTTTTGATTTGATTTGTGCCTCATTTCCACCTGAGCCTCAACGTGAGTCATAATAAGCTCCCCTGTAGGGCGCGACCGTCGTTGATTCAGGTAAGTTCGCACGGCCTCGCGTGCAAAAATATCAGTCATGTCAAGATGAAGTCAGTACATATTTCAATTGTGGCATATTCGCGTGCTAGCGCGTACGAGAGAGTAAAGAGTTAATGCGTATCTTCGTAAAATGTATTGTTATTTCTGTGCGTAATGGGGTGGAGAGACCACCTCATTTGCACAGGTGTGTTTTCCGAAAGCGATAAGCTTTTTACGGTAGGTTGGGTCCGTGAGTAGGCTTTTTAGGTTGCACGGGGGATCTAGGAACGCTCGTCGGGCTGCCGCGAGTGCGTTGCAATCCATCAGTAAGTGTTTCACGCTGATAGCCACTTGGTGGCAACAGGGCAAGGTGGCGCGTTTGGTCCCATGTCGACATCCATCAGGTGGTTGTGGTTATCCACGTGTGTCCCGTGCACAAGCGGTTGATGAACACTTGGTCTTTTCTGTTGGTGAACTTTGTTTCCAATTCTCCGACTGAGGGTTTAACTGAAAGCATTTTTTGTCCACTCTGTTGCCACATTTCATCCCATCGGGATGTTATATGAGAGTTGATGATAAGGAACTAGTCCCGGTGATGTATTGCAAAAAAATTGTTCTTGGTGAGTAGATGCCAGTTTAGTAAGCGAGTCCGCAAGTTCGTTTCCTCGTATTATCGCGTGCCCGGGGATCCAGCAGAATTCCACTGCCTGACTCGTCTCGGTCATTACAAAGAGATCATGCTGCATTTTACGTAGAACTGGATGTTCTTAGTGTAGTGTTTTAAGCTGGGTGAGGACACTCAGACTGTCTGAGAATACGACGTATTTGGGGAGGCGATGTGTTTTTGAGATAGAGACGGCTAGTTCGAGTGCGCAAAGCTTAAAATAGTATTATAGTGAAAGTTTGTCTCGCCGGAGCTAGAGTGGAAGTTCGTTAGCGAACTTCCACTTTACGATTGATGTTTAGCGAGGTGAGCAGGTTGTACGCACGTAGGGAAAACGGTGGGCATATATTGTTTTTAGCCGCAAAAAGGCGCTTATCGGATATGTTGGTGATGTGGCTGATTGCTGGGTTGTTGATTAGACTTCTAGTCTTAAAATAGTATTGTATTGAAAGTTTGTCTTGCCGGAGCGGAAGTGGAAGTTTGTTAGCGAGCACATTAAGTGATTCGATTGGGGTGGAGCGGAACGCGCTGGTTGTGATACGCAAAGCATTGTTTGCGATGGCCGAGAGAGAGTCGAGAGTAGTTTTGGCTGCAGATCCGTAGACAACAGCTCCGTAGTGGCCTGTCTCGGACATGGTAAAGAGATTGTGCTGCTTTTTACGTAAAACGGGGTGTTTGTAATGCAGAGTTTTGAGCTGGGTCTTTTTTAGTAATTGAAGTTGCCAAGTCGAGTGTGTACAGCTCTTCAGAGAACACAGCGGCTTCTTGTGGGAGGGTAGCCAGACGCAAGGATTCTCCGCACCTTACGTCCGGCTACCCAAACCGCGCACTCCCTCCGCGGTTTTGGAGCTGCCAGTGTATATGTGGAAGTAATCTCAATATTGTTCCTAGAGTGGTCTCAAAAAATTTTGGCGGTACGTATAGGTTGCATATTTGCAAATTCAGGTTCATTAGCAATGGGTTGATAACAGGATTAGTGATTTATTTATTTCTTATTATAAAAGAAAACAATCATGGTTTTAATTGTGTTCGTTTTTCATCATTTTATTCATACAGTATTCTGATAGCAACTACCTATAAGTGAAGTAATCATAGCAATATGACTCCTATTGTCTATAATAAGGAACCTGAAAATAAACTAGGTGGTGTAGTTGTTGTTGTTGTTGTTGTTGTTGCTGTTGTTGTTCATGTTCCGAAATTTCAAGTTTATATAGAAAAGTATTTGAGATACAGGACTGAAACTTAGATCAGTGGAAAGAGGAGACAAAATGAATCAATCTAGTGCCCATTTTTTCCCCCGATTTATTCAAAAATGATGTAAAATGTATTTTGCTAAAGGGCCAGCCGATTTTGATGTAGCTTTAGTACTCCAATCAATCGATGTCAACTAGTTGAGTACAGCCGCATTATTTTCATCAAAATTTTGATTATTATATTTTTGGTGCATCAGAAAAAAATAGACTACATTGGAATTTTTTCCCTTTTCGACCTGCATCTCCTCCCTGGTGTTTCATCCCACATTGATAAATTTAGTTTGGCTCGATAGTATAGACCCCAGACCTCAATTCTATGGATTTTTTTCATTTTTTTTAGCTATTTCTGAAAGAGTCTCATTTAGCCAATGATAATACATTTATCAGCTAAATTATTATTTAGCAATAAGGTTTGACTTTCTGATCTCTGATCCTATCACCTTTATGATCTAATGGCTTACTAAATAATGAGTAATGACGCATAGCTAAAGAATAAAGATTGATAATTAGCTTTGATAAATTCAAGCATTTTCAGGTTTTCATATAATTTTTTTTTTCATGCATACTTAATTAGGCATATTCAAGTACCTACATGAAAAATGTTAGCCTATTGAAACATTTAAGCATCACGTTGACTTGCATGCTTTGAAAGGGGCACAGAATCTATAGTCAACACACAAAGTAAAAAAATCAGGAGAAAAAAATCGTCTTCTTTCACAGAAAACATCATTGATATAATTACTTGATTTTATTCCTTTGATTTAATCAATGCCAACCCTGGTTGATAATCCCAGTAGGTGTATCGAATTTGAAGAAATAGGTAAGAGGATGAACGCTTCCTAGCCTTGCGATCGATGTCCAGCGAGGTCAGTAAGTTGTCTACGCATACGGAGAATAGTGGGTAAATATTCTTAGCCTCAAAGAGGCATTTGTCTGAAATGTTGATGATGTGGTTCAAGTTTGGGTTTTTGATTATGCTCATGGTCTGGAAATAGTGTTGTTGTAGCAAGAGTTTTTCTAACCGGAGCGGAAATGGAAGCTCTGTGAGGACGAGCCTATTTCTTCGTCTTTTTTTCATCTATTGTCTCACTCATATGAAGCTTGTTTTCGTTTTGGCCCGCAGTGTGCACTAAATTTAATTTTTATTCTTGTGTTTGACAATCTGTTTTTACTCTGGTAATACTGGCGCGCATGACTGTTCCAGCTTTCCTGGATTCCTCTGATCTGACGTGCTGGTCAGTGGGAGCTGACGGGGGGTTGCAAAGGTGAGAAACAAATGTGAGAATGGACATGACAGAGCATTAACGAGGACATGGCCTACGAGATGGAAAAGTGAAGACACACCTTACAACATACTGCCATACTATTCTTCAATTAATCACACTTATCATAGAAGACAGTCCTGAATGGGCAGAAGAAAAAAAAAGACACCGAAATAAACAAACAGCATCATACAGCTCTAGTCAAGCCGGGAGTATCGGTTGCCTACCAGCGAGATGCTGGCGGTTAAAGTCTTGTAGAGAAATGGGGCTAAACAAAAACAACTGAGTAGAGTTATAAAAAAATCTGAAAAAAATGCTACTGGGCGACTCAAGGAAATGAAATTTGTATAATTAAAAAGATATGCTAAGAGCAGAACAACTCTCTTAGACTAGCTAAACTTTCCTACAACAGAAGCTGCGTGAAGTGTGGGAGAGAAGCCACCACAGAACGAATAGGTTTCATTGGCTAAAAATGCGCCACTTATGTATGGTAAACCATGCTGCTATAGCTAACTAGAACCTACGTCGTCAGCAAGATTAGTTCAACGAATGTTCTGAAAATATTGCAGTAGCTAAGTGTAGTGTGGCTATATACTTACTATTCACGTAGTTTCTCATGATGTCTAGTGCTAGCAAATTGTATAACTTGGAGAAAAACCAAATTGCCTCCTGCCAAGGAAACCTAATTGATAAAAGAAAATTCAGATTCAAATAGGTGATGTTGTCACTCCTTTTATGATGCATGTGTTGGTGCATGTTATGAAAAAAAATTGGCTCAACATTGTAGCTAACTGAAGAGAGATGGAGTAGAGCAGTGGCAGCAAACTCACAATGATGCACGCAACAAGGTGCTTTGTAAACTCGTGGTCGAAGGGATGAAGCAGTTGGTGGAAGGACTCGCGCCACTTTTCGTACCACGGCGTGGCAGCACTCACATTATCTGCGGATAAAAGATCATCATTATTACTGCTAGCTCGAGAAGGCGAAGTAGCTACAGCATGTGTTAAATTGAGCATGATGTATGTCCTGTGGCTGTAAACCATGCAAGGGTAAATTTCTGAACTTCTCTGTAAGCACTGGTCTTGTAATGACCAAGGTAAAGCAAAGATAGTATAGCTAGTCCAGGAAAACTTTTCCCTGTAACAGGGGATACGAAATTAAGAATACTTGGTACCGTATCCCTTACGTGGTGTACAGATACAGACACTAGGCCAAAATCCCCCAGCAAGGGGGGGGGGGGGTGGCCGACGGCAAGGTGCACCTCACACTCTCATATACTCACACTCGCACACCTTAGCACTTCAGCGAAAAACGGTCCGGCCGGAGACCCCGCAACACACCCTCCGAGTCATGAGTGCGGTTCGAGGTCGTGTCCGCAGCAGGGCCCGACAGCGTGACTGGTTTACCCCTGCCGCGTCATGATGACCGAGCCCCCGTGTCCGCAGCAGGGCCCGACAGCGTGACAGGGTTACCCCTGCCGCGTCATGATGACCGACGGGATGGTCCTCCACGACCATCCCGTCTCTCAACGATATGCCTAGAGCGAGAAAGCACATCAGGGCAGTATCAGAACTCATCCGTTCACTATCATTCTCCACTGACGTCTATCCAGTGCATGCTATCTTGCTACCTCCACACTCACGTCTCTCCTTCCTAACGCTTGCTTCACACCATCCATCCACCCAAACTTAGGTCTACCTCTAGGACTACGTCCACTCGCCTCTGTCTTCAACACCATTTTCACCCATCTCCCTTCAGCCATCCTCACCATGTGCCCGACCCATATCAGATCAC
>SDVV010018484.1:0-13748 GCA_016164225.1 Gammarus roeselii
ATATTATCTGTGAAACGTGTCCGAACTTTTGTCTTGTTACGCCAATGTATTGGGTGTTACAGTCTCTCCAATTAATTGAATAGGTCACGTTGGTGTTTCCTTCCAAATGCATTTCTTGGCAGACTGCTCCATCTAAGTGCTAAGAAATGCTATGCCCAAAAGTTTAAAGTCCAGCGTGCTTTAAACGGACCAGTTTAGACCGCGAGGAACCGTACCTAGAGGGCTTCTTGCCCTCAGCAGATTCCCCGACGGGAGCGATGACCAATCAGTCACTCCAGAAGGGAGAAGCTGCGACCCGTTTGAAGCGTCACAGGGCTCACAAGAAGGCAACTCTAGGGATGGTCAAGATCCTGGTCCACAGCCGCCAGGGAGAGACCCCCCCCCTAATGGAGAAGACGATGACCAAGACACTCACCGTCTAAAAGTCTTCCTCTGTCACGCGCAGTCCTATGCCTCTAAGTTTGACGAACTTAGGGTACTGGCGACCCTGTTCGTTCGGATGTCATTGGCATAAACGAAACATGACTCAATCTCCAGAGTAGAAACCTGGCAGCAGAGATAATGCTACCTGGCTACAAAATGTTCAGCATAGACAAACTAACCCCTAGTAAACGAGGGGGCGGGTCCGTGCTGTACGAGGGAGATACTGCATTCGTGTCTTAGAGCAACGCTTGCCACAGTTTCTCACAAAATACTCAACGCTGAAATTAAAGTGGCCCGTGAGACATTGAAGCTGGCATTGGTGTACCGCAACAACAGTCACACTCGTGCGGCACAAGATGCCCAGCTCTATGAGAAACTGGGAAAATAGTTTCAAATAATCACGAGACTATCACCTTCGGCGACTTCAATCTACCGTATATTACTGAGTGAGCCTAGTGTCACAGGCCCCAGGTAATAAACTAACGGAGTTTATCGCCAATAATGGCATGTCCCAGTATGTTCGCGAGCCGACCAGGGTAAACAACATACTGGACCTAGTGCATGTTAACTGAGGAAAGTTTTCGGTAACATCCTAGTTGACAACAAACTGGGAAGTGCTGACCACAACGCGGTGGAATTCACCATCAAAGTGCCCCGTCCAGCCCCCCTGAGCGCTGTACATCCAGGGGATGATAGAACAACTAAGTTAGCTTAATTTAATCGAACAAGTCAGAGAAGGTACGGTGGACGCTTTCTGCCGCATCCTCAATGAGAGAGTTCACGAACCCAGCGACCGACTGGGACTGGACATTTACAAATAGATTTGTCCTGATGGACACACCACGCGGGTTCTTTAGAAAACTCGAGAACAATTGTCAGATTCCCTGACCCACATATTACACGTCTTATCGATGGCGAGTGACCAGGTTCTCGAAGATTGGAGAGTTGCCAATGTCACGGGAATCTTCAAAAAAGGTGACCGACAATTGCCCTTAACTATCCTGTGCAAAACCATCGAGCGATAGATACGAAATAATCTCGTCGATCATCTGGAAGACAACGTACTCATTCACGACACTCAGCATGGCTTCCGCCGCAAGAGGAGTTGTCTGACGAATCTGCTGGACTTTTTCAATGAGGTGATCAACGTGTACGACCACCGCAAGGCTGTGGATGTCATCTATCAGTCCAAGTACTGGAGAGGAGAATTGCAGCGCTTTCATTTACGAAAGAAAGCAAAGCATTCGATAAAGCAGAGACATCCAAATGACAACGTAGCAAAACATGAAAATAAAAATAGCAGACGAGATCTAAAGAGGGTCCTGGAACGTAAGAAGAAAGATTATGAAAATAAAATTGCTACCAATACCATGAATAATCCAACACATTTTTTTAGTAATATTTCGAGCAAAATAAATTTAAAATCTGAAATAGGTCCTCTCGAGAACGATGTTGGTGGGCTAGAAATGGACGACACCAAAATTAGTGTTCTACTTAATGAATACTGTTGTTTTGTATATACGTTAGAGAATCAGGATATTTCTAATCCTGAGGATATCATAGCGGCAAAACGAATTGAAGCCCTCACCAGAGTGAACTTTTGCCCCGTCGAAGTTATTAAATATATAGATAAATTGTAAGTCACCAAATCTCCAGGTTCAGACCAAATTCATCCCAGAATTCTACAAGAGACTCGACACGAAATCGACGAACATTTATCAAACCTTCTCACCCAATCTCTCACAAATGGTACCTGCCCCTCTTAATGGAAAGAGGTCAATGTTACCCGAATTTTAAAAACAGGGGACATAGAGTGTCCCGGCAACTACCGTCCAATTAGTCTCACCTCAGTCATTGGCAAGTTGATGGGAAGTTTGACAACGGATAAAATTACAGTATTCTTATAATCAAACAAATTGATTGGCGACTCCCAGCATGGCTTTAGACAGAACCGTTCTTGTCATACGAATCTGCACTTTTTTAGATATATAATCGAAATCCACGACACTAAATCTTCAATCGATATCATTTACCTTGACTTTCAAAAGGCATTTAAAAAATCTCCCCCACAAGCGCCTAATTAGTAAATTGCACAGTATCGGTATTCGAGGTGAGCTTAATAACTGGATGAAATGCTGGCTTACGGGCAGACGGCTGCGAGTTGTACTTAACGAAGCTTCCTCCCCCTGGGCTAATGTTACAAGCGGCGTGCCTCAAGGATCCGTGTTAAGGCCAGTTCTTTTTATAATATTCATAATCGATCTCGATAGCAACGTACTCTCAAACATTAGCAAGTTTGCAGACGATACTAAGATCGTAGGAAAAGTGCAAACTGAGCTAGAGTGTCAGCTGATCAAACTAGACTTGAACAAAATTATTGATTGGTCAGATAAGTGGCAAATTAAATTTAATGTAGACAAACCCCAAACATGAATATTCAATCTCTTGAATGAAACTCATTCCCGTCACCGATGAGAGATTTAGGTGTCATCATTAGTAACGACTTGAAAAGCAGCAAGCAATGTAACGATGCTGTCAAGAAAGACAACAAAATGCTAGGTATGATATCCCGCACTATCTCGTACAAAAACCAACACAGTATGCTCAGGTTATTTAATGCAATTGTTAGACCGCATCTCGAGTATGCCGTTCAATTCTGGTCTCCATTCCTTAGAAAAGACGTCATTAAACTTGAGAAGGTTCAATGTAGAGCCACCAAACTCATCCCCTCGCTGTGGAATAAATCGTACAAAGACAGGCTTCGTGAACTCAATCTTTATTCGCTAGAGAAACGTCGAGTCAGAGGCAACATGATAAATGTGTGGAATATTATGGACGGTTAGGAAAACGTCGACCGAGCAAGCCTTTTCACTCCATATTCAAACGGAGTGACTAGGAATAATGGATACAAATTCTATGGGAAACGTTTCTCACTTGACATCACGCGCAATTTCTTCACGTATAGAGTGGTCGAAAAATGGAACTAACTTCCAGCGGAAGTTGTAAACAGCAATACAATCGAAACGTTCAAGTCGCAGCTCGATAAGTTCTACAAGAATCGCCGATAAATAGCTAAACCGTTCCCTTTCCCGTTGTTATAATAAAACAGAAATAGCACACGAAGCTCTCATAGACGTTCTACTTCAGAACTATTCCTCTTGCTATCAAAAGGCAACCTAGTTTGGGACAATAGGCCTATTGGACGTTCTACTCCAGAACTAACTAACCCTCTTGCTATCAAAAGACAACCTAGTTTGAGCCAATAGGCTTGTTGTTGTCTTCCTACGCTTGTAAACACTTGTAGTCACCAACCTCGGTTGTATGCACATCTCAAAGGCTCTTCTCTTCTGCGGCATCCCCCTTTAGCCACTGGTTCACGGGTCGCAGCGGGTCACGATCCAACCCGGGGAGTGAAAACCCTATAATTTCCCTTATGACTTTTCTATTCTTAACTCTTCGCTATCTCTCCTTCCCCACTCTTTGCTTAGCCCATTTACCTCGTTTGCTTCGTTAAAACTGCATTAACGTATATCGCATCTTATCTCGACAACTTTCGCCCGAAGTTTTTTTTTTAGTTTAATTGTTTCATTTTCCTTTCTTCTGCTTATTGTATCATTTCATATTTCTTTCCTGTACTTATTTGATTGGTTCTCCTCCTTTTTTCTTTGCTTATTGAATCATTTCATTTGCCTCAAGAGTTTTCCTTTATTATTCTTTATTTTACAATTCGTGGCTCTACTCCCAACAACTGCCCAGGTGGCCAAACGTGGAAGAAAATGTGTAGAGTTTGACAGATACTCCTAGACGCAATCCTCATTGAAAAAGTCCAGCAGATTCGTCAGACAACTCCTCTTGCGGCGGAAGCCATGCTGAGTGTCGTGAATGAGTACGTTGTCTTCCAGATGATCGAAAGATGTACAGTTTATGGGATAATTTTTTTTAAATAAATATGTTCAGTTTGTTGGATTCATACCAAGATCTTCACGCCTTGACCGATTTCAGTTCCCTGGGCTGCAGTTAGCTGCGGTGTGTGGGCCGCATTGTAAATAATTTTACCCTGTCACTCCCCGCTGTTGCGGGTCTCGCTGTGACCCGCATGTCATCGCATGCGGCTCTACCGGTAGGTCGGATGGTGTTGTCTGATAACTGAGAGGACAGGTGGGCGGAGCCAGTCACTCTTTACCCAACACTCTACGTTGCGGGAGACACCAGGACCCGGTGTCTCCCGCAAATAACGCCCTCTCCTCCGCAAGCTGCCCGGGTGAGAGACCATCACCAACCTGAACATAACTGATGAGGTGGACATGAAGAACAGAACACAAGACTAAACCCAAAGCGCGGTGACAGATACTCCTAGACGGAAACCCGGGTAAAGTTGTCGGACGAACAATACGCTGATTACCAGAAAATACCCACGAACCTCCTTCAGGAGAAAAACGTGTAACTAATATCTTCACCGCCTAGTCAATCTTGAAAAAAACCTGGCCGAAACGCGGCAACTTCGTGCAGCACTGAGGAGCCCCTCGAGGCGTTTCACAAGACTCATGAACGTCTCTCTGTAAGTGGAAGTAGAAGACGATGAGCAAATTAAAACTATCACGAACTCAGAAATACTTAATATTGCATATGTAACAGTAATGAACCCCTCCCTCTCAACACGAACCAGATGACCATCTATATTTTGGCAACTTGCTGAACTCACGGATCAGCAAATCATCATAATATACGAACGAAGACACTGGTCTATATATTCTTATTTTCAAACTCCGTTACCTGCCTCCCGGCGGCGTTCACGTTGGCTGGACACAGGGCTCAGTCCGAGAATATTATGTTCGTACTCCTAGACACTGCCACAACTGCGAGAAGACTGTCACGGAAGTGATGCCTGCCGTTCGAGAAACGCACATGGCCTCATCAGTGATCGACCTGCTAAATGCGCTAACTGTTCAGAGGACAATCCTGTTAGCTTTGCAGCAGTGATGGCGGAGATACCTATACTAAAGGTTTCATCATACCTACACCGCGATACTGTTTTCCGTTATCGAGTTCGGGAAAGCCCGCGACGACAATCATCCGCACTACTCAACTCCTATGAAACCCTAGCAGAGATACCTTCCCTCACTCCACCTCGTCCCTTGCTGATCGATGCGCAATTGGAGTCCTCTTTCCGGACCTGTCATCGCTGGAGGCAGCACTACATAAAGAAATGCTACCAGCTCAGCGTAACCCTCGCAATATCTTCTAGATGAAAGCTCGTGATCTGTCACCAATGACCAAACCCACATTGGTTCAAACCTAACCAATATATCTTCTAGTAGCCGTACAGGCTAGCTAGGTTTCTACGCCTCAACCCAAAAATCATCTAATTCCCCCTATAGGGCAATAAATGCCCCTCTGTTTCTACCTCGCTCAACCAATCTAATTTATAATACTAAAGGAAATGCGCTGATTAGATTATCTGGTGATAGTCATCGCATCCAATCATCATCCCAAACTGGAGACTAGCTTGCCGCTGACCTTCGTCCAAGCGCACTGGCTCGGACCAGTAGGATGATGATCCAACCGGAAATTACTATTCATTGTCTCATAACTAAAAAAGAAGCTCCTTCAATGGATATCGTGCCAACTATGCTCATCTCAATGCCGACGCACCACCGGACACAGACATAGCCACAGGAGTAAATTAGGCCAACAGAGAGAACCTAAATCACCATGTTATTATGCGTAACTGATATATTTCTCCGAAATGAACTTCTCTCCTGCGCACTACTCGGTACTGTGTGGAATACCTTGCCTTCCCTTATTCGAGATTGTGTAACATGGGCCAAATTTAAACGACTGCTAGAGAGTTTCATTGTTGATTCTTATGGATATCGGTAAGTTTTATTGCGCAGGTAACCGATTATTGTTCCTTTTGCCTTGTGTGGATTTAATTGCGTTGATGGTCAGGAGTAGGTTATATATGGGCAGGCAAATCTTCCCTTTTTTCCCGTTGAAATGTTCCGCATTTCATCTACTATATGTTCGTAAATGGTCTTGTGTGTTCAATCACTTTTTGTACCTGTATGATTGTATTATGTCAGCGTGTGTCTGTGTATTTGTTGTATAAGTGATTGTTGCCCGAAAAGTTTAGTACATGTATAAGAACTTGTTGTTAGCATTTTGTTTTATGCATGTGCTACTCCAATAAATGATTTGATTTAATTTGAACCTACCATCTTGTAGGTGATCTTAACGCCAAACACCCCACCATGGGGAGTGAGAAATAGCTGGTGAACGTGAAGGACACGTCGAAACATTCTTTCTGTCTCTCGATATTGTACTCCTAAGTACAAGAGAACCGACGCACTTCCATGTTCAGAGAGCCTCGTTATCGGCTATTGACTTATCTCTTTTTTCCCAATCCTCTCCCAGACCTTGCAGAGAAAGTGCTGGATTGGCCGTACGGGATTAACCCCTTCTCATCATCATTACTACTTTTCATCCTGTAGATACTTTTTTCGCTCCCCGATGTATAATGCGTGAATCCAACTGGCAATAGTTCACCCCTTGCACAACAACCCCTCTCCCACCCCAGGATACATATCCTGTGACGAAATGGAAGAACACTTCAATAATGTCCTGCTTCAAACTGCAGACCGCAGGCAGCATTTCTATAAACAAACGAACATCGCGTAAAATTGGGGCACCCAAAGGAGGAAATTTCTGCGAACTAGCAGAGCGGCCACCAAAGCATGTGTTCAATCAACACCGACGCACCAAAGCAGAAGCAAATATAATTACGTTTAGGCGAGAAATGGCAAAACTGCTGAATACCAAATTCCTGTCTCAAAAATAATCATAGGAAAGCTTCGTATTATCTATTATTGTGAACAAACCCATGATTAAAGTGTGGCCCCGCATATGAAAAATTACTGAATAAGTTGAGTTTTTATACTCATCCAACCATAAGAGTTCGAGAACGACCATTACCAACACATCGGAAGTTTGGACCTCTTTGCAACACATTACCACTCCGTTAGCTCAGACTCTGGGCATAGCCCTACTTTTGGTAACACTAATCGTCTTGCGGAGCAAAATAATCTAAACTTCTCCACAATCATCCTGTAGCCTACAATGAACCAATCACTGTACGCGAAGTCCTAGGTGGGGATCTAATTTCCTAAGAGATGCTCCGCCTCCTACACCCTTCTGCAGTCTCTTACATGCAACACAGTCTGGTCTAACCAGTCGTATCCCAGTCGGAGAAGAGAGGAAGCGGCTAGCCTACTGTCATTCTCCAAGCCTGACCGGCCCACAGTTTCCGCCCTACAGACCTCACCTCGTGTGTAGCAAAGGTCCTGGAGGCCTGGAGACAATCGTGAATTCCCGGCTGACCCGGCACCTAGACGCAAACTCGCTTTTCTCCACACTAGCAATTCTGCTTTAGATAGATGCTCTCAACGCAGGATGCATTACTGGGTATTGCGACTGAGGTTGCCGCTGTCGCATACGACACAGTGTCTGTTGTTCGTATTTTTTTACCTTCAAAAGACAAAAGATCCATCAGATGGGACTCCTTGGTCACTTGCATTTCTTATTCAGAATTTCCTGCGACGGAGTCTTCCGGGCCATAATTAGCAACCAATTTTCAAACATACACTCCCAAGATGTAGGGATTTCCAAGGTAGAGTCATTTCGTATACTCTGCTTGTGATTACAATTAATGGGATAACGGGAGTAGTCCCTCCATCCGTAAAGGGTTCATTATATGTTAACGACTTTATAACCAATGCATCGACGCCAGCCGTGTCCCAGCTTCAACGTCTCCTCCTCTATTGTCCGCCAGCCGCTCCTCCTCCATTGTCCGCCTTCTAGTGAAACTCGTAATTCTAGTCTTGCCCTGCGACGGGAACAAGTCGAGTTTCAGTTTACTGCCTCTTTCATGCCCGCCCTTCTTCCTCGGCATGTACCACAATCGGGCAGCCCTCTCCCAATCTTGCTCCCTAGTAGTTATAAGGATCCTGAATATGCCCTGATGACTAACCTGAAAATGTCTACGGGAGTTTTTGCACAACATGTTCCACAGTCGGATCCTTATCACTTTTATCGTGAGCCACATAATGGGCGGTGGGGCAGGGATTGACCGGAGTCAGCGGTGGAAGGCGGGTGGCGTGGAGGGAACGGAGGTGACTCATTCGGATGAACGGACAGCTTATATATTTTTATTCACATTTACGGCTGGCTCACGGCTGGCTTACGGGTGTTTTACGGCTGGGTTACGGTCGGAACAGGTGACTCATTCGGACGGACGGACGGACAGCTTTCGGATTATTCGTTTGTAATAAGTTATATATACTATTAGATTTTTATATGGTAAAGGGTTATATAAATGGAACGTTTACATATACATAGAGGTATTTGCATTTCAATGCTTGGCATACTGTATTGTAATTCCATTGCATGTCGTGTTGCATACATGCCTTTTCAATGCTGCTCCTCTGAATGTTTAGGGGGGTAATGTCAACATACATCTTATAAGATAAATTTTATTGATAATAAATCTAACAGTTACATAATAATTTACAAGTAATTTACTACACACAATGAATGTTGATTTCCGGACACCTTCGTGATGAATTTTCCAACCTTGATATCATTTCTACGTCGTTCGCTGTTGGAGAACTGCTTTTTTTTTACCGGTATATTTTTGCATAGATATTACGCAAAGTAGAAACAGTAAGCTCCGCAGACCAATGGTTGATCACTTTGGATCGGTTTCTGTTGTACAAGTTACATTTCAGCATGAGTATTATACTACGAAACTATAATTCCTCCATATTATTTTGGATTAAACCCAAACAAATCAAAAAAGTGATGGTTGTTTTCGTTTTTGAATAATAGGATTCAATGACCCATTTTATTAGGATCGCTTTCGCTGTTAACAATCATGTTGCCATTCATTTGATGCATGGCATTCTGTTTTCAGCAAACACCCTATATAGGCACGTTTCCTAATTGGATCGCTCATGGATATATTTTAAATTTGATTATTATCCATTTTTACTGTAGATAGTTGGGTAATAACCTCTTGCCGAATTTATTTGTATGACACCGAGTGTATAACCTACCAGGAACAAGATCTTATTCGTAGTGGATGGATTTTCTCAATTCACTGTTATACGTAGGTTTGCTCTTTTTTCTATGTTAATGGCATTTTCAGAGTCGATTGGCCTTGTATCTGCATCAAATATAGTTTTTCCTCCAGGGAAATTTTGTCTTGCAATGAGATGAGAGCTGTTACGCGTCCCTAGAGCCGAAAGTGTTTGATGGTATGCTTGGGCGCAGATTCCTGGAAACGATGATCTAATGTTGGTGACGCAGTTTCCGTTTATATCGACGATAACGTTTGTGATGTCATTTTGCTGGAAGTAATTTGGATTGCGATCATATGCTCCGTTATGTGCCCCTTGTTCAATGAGAAACAGGGCTAAATTATGTGTAACAACCCCGTTGAAGGGGGAATCAATGAAGATTGAGTTTTGACCGGTAGGAAACACAATTGTTTTGACTATAGGTTGATCGAACATGTATTCAATCATGTCATTGTTTTTTGTGAGCGTTTTATTTAGAGCAAGCAAAGCTGTAGGGTATGGTATAACCTTCTTGTACGATAATTTGCATGAATCAACTAAATAAATGCATTGTTCATTAACATGTGTTAGGAGAACGCTACTAGGTTTTGCCAGCTCTAAACGTATACCTACGCTGACATTATAGAATAGATAACTATTGCTATCGGATACATCAAAGTTTAGTGGTCCCATCATATGTATACCATGACGTACACTTTCTTGAATCCAAGTCTCATATTCGTTTCGATTAGTAAAATTCGCTGCGACGATGGTATCTTAAATGAATGTTTGCAGTGATTTATACATCATATTCAGTCCTTTATTATTAAGATCAGAGCTCTTCATGGATGTATAGGCGTTGATATAATTCAGTAGTCCTGTATAACTATTTCCTTCACACTGAGCACCATTTAGGAATAGCGAGTGACTTTGGAACCTGCGATAAAAGAACCCGTCAACGAGTATAACATTTGCAGCGGCGGCCAACGCGCTTCCATCTGCATTTCTAACACGGATTTTCACTGTTGCAGTTAACGAGCTCAAGTCGATCATATCATTATCCGATCCTGGAATATGAAATTCTATAGAGGAATCGGCAATTCTACCTTACTGCAGGCAGTAAGGTTTTTCGTAGAGAAGGCAATGTGCGTCTTACGTGACTGGCAATGGTTGAGAAGAATCCGCTGCTCCTCTGGTACGATATCGGACTTGAGAATCTATCAATATCATGTAAACTTCCACCGCGTATTCTGTCATGTTTCGCGAATAAAACTTTGTATTGTTTGTACGACGGATTTGCATATACCACTCTCATCATTGCTAGAAACCAAGGTCCACTAGATTTTCCGCCATCGAAATTCTGTTTACAATTTATATCAATGGAATGAAGTACATTTAATAACGTGGCAGTCGTTAAGAGCGTCAAAAATATCTCAATAGATTTTCCGGAGGGCATTAATAATCACCATCTGAAGAAATGAGATGAGTGACTAGCGTTTTGAGGAAGAAGAATATATTTTTATTCTGCTTGTGTGAACGCGTTCTGGTACAAAGACTACTCAGCTCCAACTCTCCGCGCTGATCTATACCATAGAACAGGGGATTGTTGGCATACAATAGTTTGGCTTCCTAACAATATATATTTTTTTTTTGATTCACGTGATCGTTCAATTTCTTTTATCAGCGGTCGCTTTCAGCTGTTGCTCCTGGACGCGGAAATTTCACCTTGGGACGACGGGTCAGGAAACTGATGTTTTTTAAAATATTTTTCAATCATTTTTTAATACAAAGCGCTCTCTGAAAAATATTAACAGATTGTTTAACACTAACACTAGCCTAGCAAAACGAAGCGGGGAAATTTTCAAATTCTACTGGGCCTTTAGAGGGTCGCAAAATTTCAAAACTGGAGTTATTTTTAGCTCGCTTGAGGATATCGGAAAATATACCAGCTTGAAAAGCATTTTATTTTACATTTCATTAGTGAATTATCAAGTTCGTGCCGAGCAAGTGCATGTATCTTAACAAGTATGGAGCTGTGTCGAATGATGTTCAATTGACTATTATTTTAGCTTCAACAGAACAAGGGCGTAGCCAAGATTAAGGCAGAGGGTGCTGCAAAACACTACATGGTGACACGGTGACCGTCGTTGGAACCCATGCAATATTACAGTTCATTAATCTAAATTATCATCTTTTTCTCACTATTTGAAGAAAATAGTTAAAACATTGTATGTGTGGACGCATAGAGTGTGGCATGCACAGCAAGTTTCACGAGCAACTGCCGCAGCTTTCTACCGACGTCTCGCCTGCAGCACGAGAAGAGGACCTCGCGGACGTCTTGTGCAACTTCATCACAAATGCTAAGAGTAGTTGATGATTCCATTATACAGTTTTAAACGAGTATTTTGAGGGCAGCATTGCAATCTTTAAATAAGCCTTTTATTTGAATTAGGAGCAAATAATCCAACAAACCTAGCCTGCTAGTTCATGTTCGCAGTGCCGCACGAGTTTCTAGATGGGTTAATAGTCATCGTAATTTATCTTTTCAACTTCTAAACTGGTGTAACCCTTCTCCAATTTCAAATAATAAGTGTACTCAATATACTTCTTGTCCATACTATGTAAGTCGAGTTACTTTTAATATCTATATTATAATCACGGAGTAAAAATGGGCAAATTCCGCGGAGATGGATGTCACTTTGGAGGTCAAGAAAGTGATATCCCGAATATTCGTCAAGAGAGTGATATCCATGAATGTTCGACTCTTCGTTAAATTTCACCTCCGCCATCACATCAATATCCGTGGATGTGCGTAATTTAGCATTCGACCAAACCGAATGTGGTAAGGTATAAGTGTACAATGAATTAATTTATTTAACCAATGTACGGTGGTGACCCACGGTGGTGACTCACGGTGGTGACCCACTGTGTTGACCCACGGTTGTGACCCACGGTGGTGGCCCACGGTGGTGGCCCACGGTGGTGACCCACGGTGGTGACCCACGGTGGTACGTGTTTACCATTATTGTTTTTCGTGAAATTTTCCTAATATTTTATTGAATTGTAATGTTAAATGGTAAAATGGATACATAGTTAATTTTTATTTTGTTACTGCAAAATAATGTAAACTTGTACCGGTAACGCTACCGTTGGAACCGCTGCCACCAAGTTTCGCTTATTTTCCCAGCAATTACCGCTACCACCACCGCCGGTACTTTATAAATACCTCTGGCACATTAGAAGTGCTTCCTGCCCACCAGTGTCCTGAGGTATACATTTGAATGTGCGGTGAGCAAATTCGTAGCAGCTATTTCTCAAATGTGCATTGATGTTTGTAAATGATCGCCGTTTCTATAGATGAAGTAAGCGCCCACTTATTGAAGCAGCAGTCATTTACCAAAAAAATATGTTAGGTACCTAACAAAAAATTATGAAAATATTCATATAAAGTGCGATCTTTCCATCTAATGTTTCATCATACTTCTAGTATACCAGTTCTTTTTCTTCTATAACACATTGTATCATTGGAGTCAAACGTCCTCGACTTGCGTCTAGCTGCTCTTTCACTAATGTAATTCAATTTCATTATATGGCAGGACATGTCACACTGACAAGCAGTAGCGACAAATAAATTCCTAAACTGGCCAGGGCAACTATAGTAGTCAACAAGCCGTCGTTGTTTATTGCAGCAATTGTTACCGCCGGCAATGCGGTCAGACCAAAGGATTCATTCTGTGCTAGCACAGAGTGGAGTTTTTGTGATCGAAATAAGGAAGAGGACTAGGGTGATGTTTTGAAGGTGTCAGCTAATAATCTCTTCTGTATACCAGATGACCAGAGGTTGGTTCAGAACACTCGTAGACTTTTGAACGTTGTCTCTTAGGGTAAAAGAAGCCCTAGTCAGTGCCGGCGTATATATAAACATGTAATAAAACTTCATTGAATGTAGTACGGTGATTTCTACGAAGCTAGGTGAAAAATTAGTGTAATTTTAAAGTTAGTGAAAGGAGACCTGAATAAACGTAACAAATTGCAAACTTTTTTGTACATCATTTGTTTATGGGTAATAGAATTGTACCGCTCGTATTAGGAGGCAAAATTGAAACTATCGCCATTCAAATGGTGTTGAAAAATCTTGTTTGATAAGATGAAAGGAATAATAAGTCATGATAATGTTTCGCAATGTTGTCTTATTCTGTCTCAACTTATCCC
>SDVV010018485.1:0-13748 GCA_016164225.1 Gammarus roeselii
ACATATATACATAACTTGTCGTCAACCTATTACTCTGGGTTGTCTTTATTAAGGAAAATCTTTCTTTAACTTAATCTGAGCCAGTGCTACGAAGGTGAAGAGTGTCCTCGGCCTTGCTGCATTGCACGGGGCTTACTTAAGGCAACCATGTGAGTGACTGATACTAATTTTGCATAATTACAACTTTTCCATTTATTGCCTGTCACTTAGGCCTTTTGCCATGCACTGTACCGACACTGCAGAATACTTCGTTAGGTTCTGCTTCAAGACGAACAGTTTTAATTTCTTGGGAGGTTCACCGAGGGAAAAATGGTGAAGGAGTTGGGGAGGAGGGGGGGGGGGAATGGTTGAGGCGAAGAGTTTTCAAGGGATGGAATGCAGGAGTGTGGGTTTATTTTGGTGTAGTTGCTGGAGTTGAGATGTAGGCAAGGGGATTTGAAGATCATGCAACACAAGAAAAAAATATTTTGATGATATCCATACGGCAGGGGATTGGGGAAACTAGTTTGAAAAGTCAGACGTGATGAGGAACAGATTATTAAATTGTCGAAAATGCCCGACATTCCTTCAAATTAAATAGTCCCGATTGGGAAAGAGTTCGTAATTGTAGGAACAACATCATTTAGTCCTGATTAGGAAAGAGTTCGTAATCGTATGAACAACATCATATAGTCCCGATTAGGAAAGAGTTCGTAATCGTATGAACAACATCATATAGTCCCGATTAGGAAAGAGTTCGTAATTGTATGAACAACATCATATAGTCCCGATTAGGAAAGAGTTCGTAATCGTATGAACAACATCATATAGTCCCGATTAGGAAAGAGTTCGTAATTGTAAGAACAACATCATATAGTCCCGATTAGGAAAGAGTTCGTAATTGTAAGAACAACATCATATAGTCCCGTCTAGGAGAGCTATCGACTTTGAACTCTTTCAGGAATGCCCACTCAGACAGTAGCCGATGAGAAAAATGTTTCAACTACGGCATAGACGAAGTGGCACACGACTAGAAGACAGCATCGACGAAGTGGCACACGACTAGAAGGCAGCATGGATGAAGTGGCCCACGACTAAAGGCAACATAGATGAAGTGGCACACTACAAGAAGGCAGCATAGATGAAGTGGCACACGACTAAAGGCAACGTAGATGAAGTGACACACTACAAGAAGGCAGCATAGATGAAGTGGCACACGACTAGAAGGCAGCATGGATGAAGTGGCACACGACTAAAGGCAACATAGATGAAGTGGCACACTACAAGAAGGCAGCATACATGAAGTGGCACACGACTAAAGGCAACATAGATGAAGTGGCACACTACAAGAAGGCAGCATAGATGAAGTGGCACACGACTAGAAGGCAGCATGGATGAAGTGGCACACGACTAAAGGCAACATAGATGAAGTGGCACACTACAAGAAGGCAGCATACATGAAGTGGCACACGACTAAAGGCAACATAGATGAAGTGGCACACTACAAGAAGGCAGCATAGATGAAGTGGCACACGACTAGAAGGCAGCATGGATGAAGTGGCACACGACTAAAGGCAACATAGATGAAGTGGCACACGAGTAGAAGGCAGCATGGATGAAGTGGCACACGACTAAAGGCAACATAGATGAAGTGGCACACGACTAGAAGGCAGCATGGATGAAGTGGCACACGACTGGAAGACAGCATAGACAAAGTGGCACACGGCTAGAAGGCAGCATAGATGAAGTTGCACACGACTAGAAGGCAGCATAGAAGAAGTGGCACACGACTAAAAGGCAGCATTGATAAAGTTGCACACGACTAAAGGCAACATAGATGAAGTGGCACCCTACAAGAAGGCAGCATAGATGAAGTTGCACACGACTAGAAGGCAGCATGGATGAAGTGGTATACGAATAGAAGACAGCATGGATGAAGTGGCACATGACTAGAAGGCAGCACGGATGAAGTGGCACACGACTAGAAGGCAGCATTGATGAAGTGGCACACGACTAGAAGGCAGCAGGGATGAAGTGGCACACGACTAGAAGGCAACATAGATGAAGTGGCACACGACAAAAAAGCAGCATGGATGAAGTGGCGCTCGACTAGAAGGCAGCATGGATGAAGTGGCACACGACAAAAAAGCAGCATGGATGAAGTGGCACACGACAACAAAGCAGCATGGATGAAGTGGCGTACGACTAGTAGGAGTCTGAGTGAATCCAAGTTGGGTTCTGGCGGCGGTTGAGTAGCGTACTTTGGTTACAAGCAACTTTGGATGGTCGTTCAAACAATATTCCTTTGAAAAGGAAAAGAGGGGAGAGGGCATGGCACCGTTCCATTTTCAGTTGTGTAGCGTCGGTAATACTCGTAACGAATGGCGTCTTGCCAGTTAAATTGTTTATATTTCCAAGTAATTCCTTCAATGCCAGAGGCGGACAAAGCAGTGAGGGTGTCATGACAATCAACCACTCTAGAAATGTAGACGGAACAAAAAAAATAGGTTAATGGAGTTCATTTAACATTGCAAAACAAAGTGATTATCCTGTGTCACTTAACATAATAAATTATAAATATAAAATAATTATTAAATTGTAAACTTGCTCGAAGTAAAGTTTTGTTGTGACGGAAGTGCTCAATTCATGAGAAAATCCATACTTCCGCATTTAATATAAAAAAATGAATTCAGAAATTCTTATATTATTTTTAATTCTTGTCTAATTTTTTTAATTCTTGTATTTTAATACGAGAATTTTAATTCCTGTATTATTTACTGACTGCTCATGCAGACATCAAGATAATGTCATCGACGGCCAGTGTTGGGTAAGATTTAATAGTTAAATGTTTCCATTTCTTTGTCCGAGTTATGCGAGGACGTTTTGGGCATAATACTCTGGTTATGTATTGTTTTATTACTTTGTCCGAGTTATGCGAGGACGTTCTGAACTAAATGCTCCAGCAATGTCTTTAGGTACTGTATCGTGGCCAGCACTGTCTTCGGTTAATCACTCGACGGTTGATACGGCATACTTTATTTCTGTTCAGGCGAGAGAAACGATAATGATGCCATTTCCGTCTTCACCAACGCAGAGGCATCTACTCCAGAATCTACGCAGAGGTGTCTATACAGAAGTTTCTACCCAGAAACTTCTTTTCGAAGGTATCTACATCAGTATCTTCGCAGAGGCATCTACATCAGTATCCTCGCAGAGGCATCTACATCAGCATCTAAGCCGAAGTAACGACACAAAGATATCTACACGTGAATCTATGCAGAGGCATCTACACCAACCTCTGCGAAGATGCATCTACATCAACATCAGCACAGATGTATCTACATCAGTATCAACGCAGATGCATCTACATCAACATCAGCACAGAGGTATCTACATCAGCATCAAAGCAGATGCCTCTACATCAACATCAGCACAGAGGTATCTACATCAGAACCAACGCAGATGCATCTACATCAACATCAGCACAGAGGTATCTACATCAGCATCAACGCAGATGCATCTACATCAGCATCAACACAGATGCATCTACATCAACATCAGCACAGAAGTATCTACATCAGAATCAACGCAGATGCATCTACATCAACATCAGCACAGAGGTATCTACACCAGCATCAACGCAGATACATCTACATCAACATCAGCAAAGAGGTATCTACGTCAGCATCAGCACAGAGGTATCTACATCAGCATCAACACAGAGGTATCTACATCAGTAATATACACAGAGCCATCTACATCAACATAACTCGGGGGTATCTACATCACCTTCAATGTATGCAGAGGTTTCAACATAGATGTCTAGCGGTGGCATCTTTATCAAAATCCGCGAAGAGACATCTACATACGCATCTACGCAGCGGCATCTGCATAAGCATCTACGCAGAGGCATCTGCAAAAGTAACTACGAAGAGGCATCTGTGTATTTCAGCTTCTACGATGAGGCATCCATATCAGCATCTACGAAGATACATCTAAATCAGCATCAACGATGAGGTATCTACATCAGAGTCTACGATGAGGCATCTACAGACTCATGCCGCTGCATTCGTGCTCTCAAGGAATACTAATTTTGTAATGTAAAATTCCTGCATGAAAATGTGTACTTGAATTTTAAAAATCCGTCCAACTAGACTGTTTTGACGGAGACTCAAAATCCCCTAAACTAGGCAGTTTTGTCAGAGACTCAAAGTCAGTTAAACAAGACTGTTTTGTCAGAGACTCAAAATCCTACTAGACTGTTTTGTCCGAGACTCAAAATCCTACTAGACTGTTTTGTCCGAGACTCAAAATTGATGTGATTTTGAATGAAGTTTCCTGAGCTTTTCTTTTTTCTTTGCGTATTTCGAAGTTATCTACTATTGTTACAAAATTATATAATTATTCATAAGCGACTGAATATTAGTCATTGGTAATACTTTACTCAATGCATCAAATGGATCAATATTTGTTCACCTCGTGAAAAAAATAAGTATCAAATAATGTTCTGATATTTTGTTTTGATATCGGGACGTCACACAAGGCTGAGTCTAAGTCAGCCTTGCATAAATAGGATACCGACTGTAGGAAACAGTTTTTGTGATAAGAATCGGAATATATTTACAGTGCCATATGCAAAAAAAAAGTAGACGGAGTTTTTCTTCAGCTGTCAAAGAGTGTAATTTTTTTACAAACTCAAAATTGTCAAAAATAGAAAAATGCAAATGTGTTAATTAATAAAAAATAATAATAGTTCGAAAAATCGGTTTCCAGTATACGCTAGGCTTGTACCAATGCATTTTCCTATAATATGACAGTTGTTAGCTTTCCTACAGTTAATGCCAGATGTCATTGTTAGAAAATCACCCGGGATGTGGCAATGTTTTCATGGCACGGTCGTCAGCACAAGTTCATCGACCTTGCTGATCATACAGAATAATTGCTGGTATCAGAGTTGGGTCTATATCTAAGTCTTTTCTGAAATTGTGAGCGGTAAATAGAAATACTTCATGGTGAATAAATGATTTTGGAAAACAAATTAAAAATACATCAAAAATGTCTACTGTAAAAGTTATTTCAGGTTCAGTATTACAAAAGTTCTCATGTGTCTACAATTTTTTTTTTAACTTAACATGTGGCGTATTGCATTGAATTAAAAATCAAACATTATTTATTCGCGCGGTACCTTTCACATTTATTGTGAAATATTTCAAATGTAACTTTCGTCGTTGAAAAATATGTATTATAAATATATTTATGTATAGTTCTGATCCAAACAACAATTAGATTACTGACGATCGTACATTTGAAATGTAATATACTTTTTCCTATAAATGAATTTCAGCTCAAAATATTTTGAAATTTTATTTCTGATGGAACTAAGGCGATTTAAGACGTTTTCACGCAAAAATTAATTTGACCTGGGCTGGCACTTTAAGAAAATCTGCTTATGAAGTCACAAACGGTAAATCCACTAGGAATCCTCAAAAACAGTTTGTCCAAATGCCCACAAATTTTTTTTGAATCACTATGATGCATTTGTTTAGATTTGATTCGGATAGACATGACGACGTACGAATAGAAATATTGCACCAAATGTTTTTCGACGACGTGGAAATATATCTTCGTCATCTGAGTCATCTTCTGAGAATCATCATATCATTTCAGAATCATCAAATCTTCTAGTTCTTTAATAAACACTCACATATGGACAGTCTCACTCGAATGTTGAGCACTTTCTACAATGATTCTCGCTTGCATATCCATTTTTAACCAAAAAAAACTTTTTCGCATTTCATTACAAAAGATTTCCCACGGTAAGAGACGCGTCCCGATGTTCGTCCAAACATGCCGAAGCAAAGGTATGCGCACGATTAATAATGATAACGGTATGAGCACAATTAATAATGGTGATGGTATGAGCACGATTAATAATAGTGATGGTATGATCACGATTAATAATAGTGATGGTATGAGCACGATTAATAATGGTGATGGTATGAGCACGATTAATAATAGTGATGGTATGATCACGATTAATAATAGTGATGGTATGATCACGATTAATAATGGTGATGGTATGAGCACGATTAATAATAGTGATGGTATGATCACGATTAATAATGGTGATGGTATGAGCACGATTAATAATGATAACGGTATGAGCCCGATTAATAATGATAACGGTATGGGCACGGGTAATAATGCTGATAGTATGAGCACGATTAAAATAATGGTAATGGTATGGCACGATTTATAATGTTAATGGTACGAGCACGATTAATAATGGTGTTGGTATGAGCACGATTAATAATGATAACGGTATGAACACGATTAATAAAGATAACGGTATGAACAGGATTAATAATGGTAATGGTGTGAGCACGATTGTGATAATGGTAATGGTATGGCACGAATAATAATGCTAATGGTACAAGCACAATTAATAATTCGAGAAGCTGGTTGGTTTTGGCATTTGGTGGGAAACAATATCGTTGTGTTATTATTGTCCTATTAACATCTTCTTCAACCCTTCCCGTCATTACATCCTTGATCTTTGAGTGCAACAGAGGCCTATGTTGGGACATCAGAAAACAATTTAGGCCTATCAAAATTCACTCAGCCTTCACTGCAGGGGTGCGGCGTCTTCATAACGAGCCTACCAGTAGGCCTTAGACATGAAATAAATCAGGTGCTTTCGAGGGTAACTTGTGGGTAAAATTATGCCGTGCAAGTAATGCAATATGAGGGCCACAGTAATAAAGCGATGACTTCAACTGCTTGTCTAGAAGAAGTTCAGTGTATTAAATATGCGCAACAAATAATATTCTAGTTATTAACTGCCACTGTTGGATATCATGTTCAACTGTGATACAAAATATAACCTACGGACATCACATCAAACATTTCAGTTTCTTCTTATATCTAGGCTGAATATTCCGAAATGTCTTATTAATTAATTTCCACCTATAATAAAATCTCACAGCACCCCATCTTTCGTTAAGAAGTAGAGAGATAACAGTACGATACCGGTGCCTATGATACCGGTGCCTTTGATACCGGTGCCTTGCAGTCGAATAAACAAACCTGCTGATGTCAATCTTTCCGGCAATCGTTAATAACGTCAGGAATACATTTGTAATTGTAAACTCGAAAAAACTAATGAGAGGAGCACGATTTTTGTTGGACTATAAATGCCAGAATGTTGTTTGAATTCATTGACTGTATAAACGTCTGGTGAAAGGAACTAAAAGTTGCATCAATTGTGTGGTAAAAAAAAAAAAAAAAAAAAATCACATGGTCAGGTAAAATTACGCCGAGTTTTATATTCACAACCGCAAAAGTTTTAAAAATATAAGAAACTGTATATTTTTTCTAGTATTTTTCCGCTTTTATTTAGCATCATTAACGTCCTCTATACGACAGTAATTGATGTCGATTTCAGAGTAAATGTCGTAAATCTTGTTTTAATGGTTTAGAATGTAATGTAAGTGTTTTCGAAATGAAACATTAAAAAGTACTTTCAAACCTCGTGAGCCTCTTTAAATATGAAGCTCGACTTCTTATGCCTGATTGTGATAAAAAATATGTATAAAAATTTTATGCATCAGTCCGACTGACCCTAAATTTAATTATTTTACACAAGAATTTTTTTCGGTGTACATGAGCACATCAAACCCCGACCAAACCATAATTCCACAGATAGGTGCACCGAGCCCATAGACCAAGAAATCAGATCCAAACGCAAGTACGTACGCACACCCATTTCCAAAATACAATTTTCGTATGCAAATGCCTCGAACTCATTGATGAAGGCATCATGCGGCTCATGCACATTTGCCACTTCATCAAGCCCATAGCACAATATTGATGACGGCATCATACGGCTCGTGCACATTTGCCTTTTCATCAAGCCCATAGCATGATATTGATGGAGGCATCATTCGGCTCATGTACATTTGCCACTTCATCAAGCCCAAAGCACGATACATCAAATACATAACCGAGTACATCTGCAATAGTCCATGCACGAGCAAAGGATGGGAACGACATGCTGCTATTGGAAGCGGACGAAGAACTGAACGAGCTTGGTTTGACAGGGATTACATTTCAATGGGTCATCTGAAGTGGTCTTGATCACTGTAAGAATTACAAGGAAAAAAACATCCAGATAGGACATAATTATGAAAGGAAAATCGAAAAAATAATTTATTTTTTGTTAATGAATACAACTGGCCGAAATTTATTAGGGATTTATAAGCAAGTTATTATTATTTTGCAACCGACTGTCGTGTGGGATAAAAATCATCCATACTCAGAAAAATTACTTATATATAAGATTTAGAAATACACGTGTAGGAAGGATCACTACGTCATGTCATGTATCTTTAAGCCGAGTTGGGCTAGATACAGCATGAATATATATTTTTCCATTACATTGTCCAATTACCTCGGCAAAGATCTGGGCAATATGAAGTAACTAGTTAATTTTCTTGAGTATTTTTTCCAAATGAATCTGGGAGAATTTGGGCAGATTAATTCGAAAGGATCAACTAACCGAACAATTCGTTGTCCATTTTTGTCTTCGATTCAACCAGTCGCATATGTATACTATTAACAAATGAATACAGTGTTATTCATATTAGATCATCTGCTGCAATTCAGTCCACATTTTCAGCGGAAAAATAACAATTTTCAACCCAGAACTGCTTCATTCACTTTTTTTTTTCTTGCAGATATCAGAACAATTATTCGCTATAAATATGACGTCATCAGACGAAGGAGTGACGTCATCCACCGAAGGGGTCAATTCCGAGAATAATGCGGTGGTGACGTCATCAGGAAAAATAGAAGGAAGAGAAGTATTGCTTGACACCAACGACGACATCAACGACTCGACAACATCGTCTGATGTCGTCAACAACAGCCGCGGGACTCAACAGGACTTGTGCGACGAACTTATAAGATCCAGTGAATGTGACGGCCTGATTCGTGTTGAACAAACGAACGTACGCAAACGAGTGACTAAAGAAGACGTCTTCCCGCCCAACCAGACGAGTGGTACTAACACAACTACGTTTATTACATACCCTACCACAAGCGTCAACGACATCGTCAATAACAATACCTCCTCTTGTACCTCGACTTCTTCTTTCAACAGCTACCTCGAGAGCTACCCCCACTATCATCACCATCATACGAAGATATTTATTAAAGACAGGGAGCCTACACGCGAGATTTTTTCCGGCAGTTGTCACCTTCGGAAGAACCGCGACGCCAATGGTAAGATAAACACTATTACCAGCAACGATGATGATAATGATGATGATGAGGAAGAGGACGAGGAGGAGGAAGGCAACAATAGCAGCAGCAACGACGGTAGCAATAACATCATCAGTAACAGAAACAGTGAAGTTCTCAGCAACAGCAGCGCTGGTGATGTTGGTCTCAGCGATTGCCTTGTAGAGGGCGGAAGGGGTGGCGCACCCGACTCCCTAACGTCACTGCAGATGCTGTGCCTGCGCCGCACGCCCTCGTCTTGCGGTTACACGCAACTTGAAGCCAAGGTATGTTGAGGATACGAGTGGCCGTAACGTGTTACTAATGAATTACGGAAGTAGCGAAGTGTAAACGAATAGCGAGACTAGGTCAAGAATAGAGAATAGATTCGGAGTGGAGAGTTCTAGATGCCAAGAGGGTTTAATTTCAGGCTGAATCAACAGATGTAATGTGGCAGGGTGTGCATGGAGTGAATGACACAAATGGGGGTATGGCCAGCAAGTACAATTGGGTGTGTCAGACCTCGCCGTCAGACGGGGCCTGTCTATGATATGAAATAAATAGCATAAGAGGTGCATAAGCATAAGAGGTGCATAAGCATAAGAGGTGCATAAGCATAAGAGGTGGAACGAAAGAGAAGGAATACTGAGCAGAAGAGTGTAAAGAACTTGTAGAGAGAGGAGAAACCACGGAGGAGGAGTCTAAAATGGTATGGAATGGATATAAAAAGCAACGGAAGGGGGTGAGTTGTCTGTTAAGAGAGGTTAGGGAAGAAGAGGGTGGGAGAGACTAGAATAAATTCCTAATAGGTGAGAGCAGGGACCTAAGCACTGAGATTGATGAGTTTGTGATGCAAGGAGTCAGTGAGGGAGGGACACATGAAATAAGGGATGATATCGCTGAGTTCTGGTAGGACATTGGTGGCATGAGTCCTGGGTAGGACATTGGTGGCATGAGTTCTGGTAGGACATTGGTGGCATGAGTTCTGGTAGGTTATTGGTGGCATGAGTTCTGGTAGGACATTGGTGGCATGAGTCCTGGGTAGGACATTGGTGGCATGAGTTCTGGTAGGACATTGGTGGCATGAGTCCTGGGTAGGACATTGGTGGCATGAGTTCTGGTAGGACATTGGTGGCATGAGTTCTGGTAGGTTATTGGTGGCATGAGTTCTGGAAGGACATTGGTGGCATGAGTTCTGGTAGGACATTGGTGGCATGAGTTCTGGAAGGGCATTGGTGGCATGAGTTCTGGTAGAACATTGGGGGCATGGGTTCTGGTAGGACATTGGGGGCCTGAGTTCTGGTAGGATATTGGTGGCATGGGTTCTGGTAGGACATTGTTGGCATAAGTTCTGGTAGGACATTGGTGGCATGAGTTCTGGTAGGACATTGGGGGCCTGAGTTCTGGTAGGATATTGGTGACATGAGTTCTGGGTAGGACATTGGTGGCATTAGTTCTGGTAGGACATTGGTGGGATGAGTTCTGGTAGGACATTGGTGGCATGAGTTCTGGTAGGACATTGGTGGCTTGAGTTCTGGTAGGACATTGGTGGCCTGAGTTCTGGTAGAACATTGGTGGCATGATTTCTGGGTAGGACATTGCTGGCATGATTTCTGGATAGGACATTGCTGGCATGAGTTCTAGTAGGACATTGGGGGCATGGGTTCTGGTAGAACATTGGTGGCATGAGTTCTGGTAGGACATTGGTGGCATGAGTTCTGGTAGGACATTGGTGGCATGGGTTCTGGTAGGACATTGGTGGCTTGAGTTCTGGTAGGACATTGGTGGCATGAGTTCTGGTAGGATATTGGTGGCCTGAGTTCTGGTAGGACATTGGTGGCATGAGTTATGGGTAGGACATTGGTGGCCTGAGTTATGGTAGGACATTGGTGGCATGAGTTCTGGTAGGACATTGGTGGCATGAGTTCTGGTAGGACATTGGGGGCATGAGTTCTGGTAGGACATTGGTGGCATGAGTTCTGGTAGGACATTGGGGGAATGGGTTCTGGTAAGACATTGGTGGCATGAGTTCTGGGTAGGACATTGGTGGCCTGAGTTCTGGTAGGACATTGGTGGCACGAGTCCTGGTAGGACATTGGTGGCATGAGTTCTGGGTAGGACATTGGTGGCCTGAGTTCTGGTAGGACATTGGTGGCACGAGTCCTGGTAGGACATTGGTAGCATGAGTTCTAGTAGGACATTGGTGGCATGAGTTTTGGTAGGACATTGGTGGCCTGAGTTCTGGTAGGACATTGGGGGCATGAGTTCTGGGTAGGACATTGGTGGCATAACTTCTGGTAGGACATTGGTGGCATGAGTTCTGGTAGGACATTGGTGGCATGAGTTCTGGGTAGGACATTGGTGGCATGAGTTCTGGTAGGACATTGGTGGCATGAGTTCTGGTAGGACATAGGTGGCATGAGTTCTGGTAGGACATTGGTGGCACGAGTTCTGGTAGAACATTGGTGGCATGAGTTCTGGGTAGGACATTGGTGGCATGAGTTCTGGTGGGACATTGGTGGCATGAGTTCTGGTAGGACATTGGTGGCATGAGTTCTGGGTAGGACATTGGTGGCATGAGTTCTGGTAGGACATTAGTGGCATGAGTTCTGGTAGGACATTGGTGGCATGAGTTCTGGGTAGGACATTGGTGGCATGAGTTCTGGTAGGACATTGGTGGCATGAGGTCTGGTAGGACATAGGTCGCATGAGTACTGGTAGGACATTGGTGACATGAGTTCTGGTAGGACATTGGTGGCATGAGTTCTGGGTAGGACATTGGTGGCATGAGTTCTGGTAGGACATTGGTGGCATGAGTTCTGGTAGGACATTGGTGGCATGAGTTCTGGTAGGACATTGGTGGTAGAATTCTGGTAGGACATTGGTGGCATGAGTTCTGGTAGGACATGGGTGGCCTGAGTTCTGGGTAGGACATTGGTGGCATGAGTTCTGGTAGGACATTGGTGGCATGAGTTCTGGGTAGGACATTGGTGGCATTAGTTATGGTAGGACATTGGTGGCATGAGTTCTGGTAGGACATTGGTGGCATGAGTTCTGGGTAGGACATTGGTGGCATGAGTTCTGGTAGGACATTGGTGGCATGAGTTCTGGTAGGACATTGGTGGTAGAATTCTGGTAGGACATTGGTGGCATGAGTTCTGGTAGGACATGGGTGGCCTGAGTTCTGGGTAGGACATTGGTGGCATGAGTTCTGGTAGGACATTGGTGGCATGAGTTCTGGGTAGGACATTGGTGGCATTAGTTATGGTAGGACATTGGTGGCATGAGTTCTGGTAGGACATTGGTGGCATGAGTTCTGGGTAGGACATTGGTGGCATGAGTTCTGGTAGGACATTGGTGGCATGTGTTTTTGTAGGACATTGGCGGCCTGAGTTCTGGGTAGGACATTGGTGGCATGAGTTCTGGTAGGACATTGCGGGCATGAACGACAAGGGAAATGAAATGCATGAAACACCTCACAGGAATATTGAGATGGAAGATATGAGAGAAATGATAGAGAAGATGAGACATGGAGAGACGGAGACCTTTCTTAAGATATTGAAAACTGGAAAGGCTGCAGGATCGGATGAAGTTCCACATAATCTGCTTAAATACGATGGCAGTTTTTTTTTTAATTATCCCAGTGATGTCATCATCGGAAAATCCTATAGTCCGTAGCCAGGAATCGAACCCGACGTCGCTGTCTGATTGAGAACTTGCATGATTCATTTCAGAAAATTGGGAATGGAAAGGAAGGTTCAAAAAGTGGAATGAATACAAAACGCTTTTATTACACAAGAGAGGACACAAGTGTGAAAGAGAGCTGGAAAATAACCAACCTATTGTCGTGGCAGCTAAGAGGGGTCGATTTTCTGTGGTATCTTAAGTGGAAGAATGAACGAACTGATAAGGTGCATGGCGTTATAGGTGAAGAGCAGAATGAACAAACTGATAAGGTGCATGGCGTTATAGGTGAAGAGCAGAATGAACAAACTGATAAGGTGCATGGCGTTATAGGTGAAGAGCAGAATGAACAAACTGATAAGGTGCATGGCGTTATAGGTGAGGAGCAGAAGGGTTTCAAGATAGACATGAGAGGAGAGGACCACGTGTTTGGGGTCATTGAGATGTTGAGCGATTGAAAGACATGGGAAGAAAGGATACTTGGCCTTCATCGATATTGAGGATGCTGGAGGACTGAGAATGGATGAGCAACAGAGTACAAGTGCCTGGGATGCTGGAGGACTGAGAATGGATGGAAGACGGCAAAGTCAGGATGAATATTTAGGTCACAACAGTGGTTAGGGTATAGACTAGGTAGTGTGGCACTAGTGTGGCACTAGTGTGGCACTATACTAGGTAGTGTGACATCAGACTAGGTAGTGTGGCACAAGACTAGGTAGTGTGGCACTAGACTAGGTAGTGTGGCACTAGACTAGGTAGTGTGGCACTAGACTAGGTAGTGTGGCACTAGACTAGGTAGTGTGGCA
>SDVV010018486.1:0-13748 GCA_016164225.1 Gammarus roeselii
ATTCTCAGCAGCATTACAAGTGCGCGTTACCCGTACTCAGCAGCATTATAAGTGTGCGTTACCCATACTCAGCAGCATTACAAGTGTGCGTTACCCATTCTCAGCAGCATTACAAGTGCGCGTTACCCGTACTCAGCAGCATTATAAGTGTGCGTTACCCATACTCAGCAGCATTACAATTGTGCGTTATCCATACTCAGCAGCATTATAAGTGTGCGTTACCCATACTCAGCAGCATTATAAGTGTGCGTTACCCATACTCATCAGCATTACAAGTGTGCGTTACCCATACTCAGCAGCATTACAAGTGTGCGTTACCCATTCTCAGCAGCATTACAAGTGCGCGTTACCCGTACTCAGCAGCATTACAAGTGTGCGTTACCCATACTCAGCAGCATAACAAGTGTGCGTTACCCATACTCAACAGCACAACAAGTGTGCGCTACCCATACTCAGCAGCATTACAAGTGTGCGCTATCCATACTCAGCAGCACTATAAATGTGCGTTACCCATACTCAGCAGCATTACAAGTGTGCGTTACCCATACTCAGCAGCATAACAAGTGTGCGTTACCCATACTCAGCAGTAATACAAGTGTGCGTTACCCGTACTCAGCAGCATAACAAGTGTGCGTTACCCATACTCAGCATCATAACAAGTGAGCGTTACCCATACTCAGCAACATAACAAGTGAGCGTTACCCATACTCAGCAACATAACAAGTGTGCGTTACCCATGCTCAGCAGCATTACAAGTGTGCGTTACCCATATTCAGCAACATTACAAGTGTGCGTTACCCATACTCAGCAGCATAACAAGTGCGCGTTACCCATACTGAGCATCATAACAAGTGCGCGTTACCCATACTCAGCAGCATAACAAGTGCGCGTTACCCATACTGAGCATCATAACAAGTGCGCGTTACCCATACTCAGCAGCATAACAAGTGTGCGTTTCACACACTCTGCAGCATTACAAGTGTGCGTTACATATACACACTTCGAAAATTGTTTGCACAAAACCAAGTTTGTGTAGCGAAGCCCTGGCGTCTACAGCATCGGATAGAAGTAGACTCTAAATGCCACAATATGCTTGTACCATTTCTTAAAAGCTTTTATCATAATAAATTCAAATCTTAAGTATCGATTGGTCCGTTTGTGTTCTAGCTTACAAGAGATCAGACACGGTAGGATGCGTACACTTTAAAGGTAAGAGGCATTAGGGGACTCATATCGAACAGCGGACGACTAAGACTGTCATTGTAATGTTGCTGGGCATAAAATGTGTTATCTTTCATTTGCCTGTACGTGTAAAGACCTGTGATTTATAGTGAAGCATTGAACTGATGAACAAGATCATCGAGATGCCTACCGGCTCACTGAGGTGTCCGAGAGGCTGGTCTGGGTTCAATTGTAGGTGAAGTCGAAAATATTGAAAGTAAACATGACACAGAAGAGAAAATGAAAATATTTTCCATCTCCTTTAAAATTACTGTTTCCTCTTTCCTACAGGATAGCAACTAAAATGGCTGCTTTCTATTGTAGCCTTTAGTGCTGTAGCCCCCAGCCCTTGTCCTTGTTCCGAGAAAGGTGCGATCGTCTCGTATGAGGCGCCTTATGCCCCCTGCCAAGGAAATGCCTACAAGGCAAGGTTACCTCTCTGCATGCCTCTCTACACGGATCTCCTCACGTCAATACCACTAATCATTCGCCTCCTACTTGGATGGGCGTTAATTCATAGAAACCGACTCTTGGTCCCCCTACAACGTATTCTGGTCCGATGTTTTCAACAAATTGATGACAGTTATTCCCCTGAAATATGTCCTGCTTGTTAGGGTATAACGATGTTGCGTACTACGAAGGGATATGTTACTGCCCTGGATCATGTCAATTATCTCTTCATATCATTGTGATGTCTATGGTATAATAAACTATTATTAGTCAGCAGTGATATAGAAAGCTGAGAACGTCAAATTAAATTATCACATTTTGCTAGCGTTACTTTTAAATCATTCGAATTCATAAGTGACTAATCCATCACCAAGCAACCGAATAGTCAACTCTTTATGAGAAATATAAGATATTTCATTACTCAAAGAACATTGTGGAAGACGTTGCAAGGTCCCGGCTGTGCGACATTTGTAGACTCTTCACCTAAACAGGCTCGTAGACAGAACTTTTAAAAAAAGGACGGATTATACATTGTTTATTCAATGTACTGTTACAAAATTTATTTAATTGATTTTTCCATACGTTCCTTCATATTTTTGGCTCTCAAGGGAAGGGCGACCGCCCCCGCTGCCTCCCTTTTGGGTAAGGCCTTTAACCTATGTAGGCTCTTAGCCTAACAAGTATATTCACCCAACTAGTCTCTTCACCTATATATGTTCTTCACCTTTATCGGCTTCTCACCTACATGGGCTTGTCTACTATCTTGAATTTTTAACTTATATTGGCTTTTCACTCGTATAGACTCTTCACCCTCTAGGTTCAACACTATAGGCTCGGACGTGATACAAGATCTCCCATCATATCAACGAAGTCAAAAGGCTCTTAAACGTACTTCAGTAGTTTATCTTAGAATTGTCAAGCTCATCAGCACACACACGACGAACTCACTTCGTTGTAAATAACCCACAAACACGTACGTGCCAAGTATTGGTTTTCTGGTAGCTGTGTGGTCATATGAGATAAACATCGTTCTCATTATCAAATTTACAGCATCTGATTTGTAAACAGTTCATTCATAATCTCATTTTTCATTATGGTCGGACAGTGCAGAGTTAATACGTGATTGTCGCACGGTTCTTACTCTAGCGCCCACGATTGTCGGACGGTTCTTAGTGTCAGACCCACGATTGTCGGACGGTTCTTAGTGTCAGACCCACGATTGTCGGACGGTTCTTAGTGTCAGACCCACGATTGTCGGACGGTTCTTAGATTCAGACCCACGATTGTCGGACGGTTCTAACTGTCACCATGATTGTCGGACGGTTTTAACTGTCAGACCCACGATTGTCGGACGGTTCTAACTGTCAGACCCACGATTGTCGGACGGTTCTTAGTGTCAGACCCACGATTGTTGGACGGTTCGTACTGTCAGACACACGATTTCCGGACGGTTCTAACTGTCAGATCCACGATTGTCGGACGGTTCTTAGTGTCAGACCCATGATTGTCGGACGGTTCTAACTGTCAGACCCACGATTGTCGGACGGTTCTTACCATCAGACTCACGATTGTCTGACGGTTCTTAGTGTCAGATCCACGATTGTCGGACGGTTCTTAGTGTCAGACCCACGATTGTCGGATGTTTCTAACTGTCAGACCCACAATTGTCGGACGGTTCTTAGTGTCAGACCCACGATTGTCGGACGGTTCTTAGTTTCAGACCCACGATTGCCGGACGGTTCTTTCTGCCAGACCCACGATTGTCGCACGGTTCTTACCATGAGACCCACGATTGTCGGACGGTTTTTAGTGTCAGACCCACGATTGACGGACGGTTCCTAGTGTCAGACCCACGATTGTCAGACGTTTTTTTCTGTTAGACCCACGATTGCCGGGCGGTTCTTTCTGTCAGACCCACGATTGTCGGACGGTTCTTAGTGCCAGACCCACGATTGTCGGACAGTTCTTAGGGTCAGACCCACGATTGTCGGATGGTTATTAGTGCCAGACCCCCGATTGTCGGACGGTTGTTAGTGTCAGACCCACGATTGTCGGACCGTTCTTAGTGCCAGACCCACGATTGTCGGGCGGTTCTTAGTGTCAGACCCACGGTGTCCTCCAATGCTTGAGATAAATAGAGGAGGTCACTTCAATTGCTGTGATAAATTTAGCAAATTGTATGGCAAATACTAAATCGACTGTAAGACTTGTGCGCTGACCATAGCTAGGAAGTGTAAACTATAAAACGAGACTTTGTGCTATTTGGTAGACTGAACAGCGCCCCAACATTAAACTGTGTATACATGGAAATTTGTTGGCGGACCTTACCTGCGTGGTTGTACCCTCTACAGTCGTGAAGCGAGGTGACCGCAAAGGTATCTCCGACGGTCCTTCTGCGCTCCGTGCCTCATTAAGCCTATATTCCAAAAATCTCACCTAGCATTCTCCCCTTCAACTCTTATACCACCTCCTTAAAAGTACCCGTCAAAGCACAGTCTGTCATTGCGAAAGATGACCAAATCTGGAAATATTTCATATGGTCATAAAATTGCTTAGCTATAAAATTGGCAAAGAAACTCTCTATCCTACTGTGTAGTAAGTGAAATTCCATCATCACCTTGCAGTAATAGCACAACAAAGCAATATCAGTTAGAATATAATTACACACGGATTGTAGAGTTAGCAAAATTCTCAAGATGTAACGTAGATGAGCTAATACGACCCCAAAGCATCGAAGAAGACTGTGAACGTGAAAAGTGCCAGTGTTGATGTGCTTGACAACAAAAAACGCACCAAGCATCCGAATAGCAAACCTGAAATAGATCGATGGGTATAATGTTGAGCAGTTGCGTGTTACTGTTGACCAAATCTTTATCCCACTGTTGCACAGAGCGGCTCTTCTGACACTTTTCACGTTGGTATGTCGCGTCACTTGACAAAAGGGTCCGGTCGCATCCGGTTCCGTCCTAGTATTGCGACTTTACCATCAGAAAAAAGACGGAACAACCTTCTGAGATGAGCCTAAAAACTCAAATATCTGCAAGGAAAGATCTACATCCACAAGGATGTCCTCCAAAACATTTCTCAAGAAAGATAGAAGCATATAGATGAGATTATGAAGCTGAAAACTCCATACCAGACGTTATATTTTAGAGTCATACGCCTAAATATAAGTACTTGAACAACCTCAACAATATCAGCCAAGATCTGGTCTTCCTCACCAACGAAACTAATTCAAATTTCAATAAAATATTGATTTTTCATCTATTAAACATCGTCAGCAAAAGAGGTCTAGAAACAAGCAGCAAAAACATCAGAAAGCTTACCTTAACATAACATTCAGAGAAGCGATACAAAACAAGGCAAACGGCCACAAAACTAACATTGAAAACAATTGGCAATTTCAACATGAGTCTCCTCTGCAGCAACCACCATTCGACATCAGAACCTTAATAATAAACAACGGCAGACAAATGCTAAACAGGTGAATCGCCAAGAGCAAACGTCTGCGGTCGCTGGCGAAGAGGCAAACAGCATCAACCACGCCCCTACACCTACGGTGTCGTAGCATCAGCTGACTAGTGATAGCAGCTCCAGCAACGGAGCAAATGTAGCTAATGGAATAAAGGCCAGAGAAAGATGCCACTCCGACACCGGGCCACAGCCCGTTGGATTGCCTTCAACAGTAGTCAGTGAAAATAATGCAAAGAGCAACAACAACCTCTCTATGCTGATCAGTGAGGATGGTACGAATGAGACTGTCGAGAAACGCGGCCGCACTGAGCGTATCTGTATCAGTGCATATGAGTACCAGGAACAAGAATTTTGACTCATCCAGTCCCGAGCGACTTCTTCTGTCTAATCTTGATATTAATAAGGCTGTAATTTTTATCGTCACATCATTTTACTCATGGGAAAATCTTTCAGCAATTACATTTAATCTTCTTTGATCTAGAATTTCTTCCCGATCATCTAACTCTTGCATTTCGTTCCTTGCTCGAATTGTTGTAATTGCAAAAGAAGATTGAGTGCGGTTCAGTATCTGATTTTTACCGTTATTGAATATGACTGTAAAAATATCATCAACAGCTTTCTTTAGGCCGACATTATCACTTATGACATCAAATATTATACGTATGTGCACGTACTACAACTTTATATTTTTCTCGTGTCAGGACATGATTGTAACATAAACTGAATGCACATACAACCTCCAGAATGTCTCTATCAACAGCTCGAACACGACAACAACATTGATTTCTCTGATCGAGCTTTGCACGACATTGAAAATAACTTCAGCAATGTTCTCCACGAAGTCGATCCAGATTTGCAAATGAGATTGACATTTAAAATTGTCGGAGTCGCTGAGAGGTTACTATTTTATTCATACAACGTCCACAGTAGACGTAAGTTACACATTTACACAGTTCTACTGTGTACGAATTGAGCTATTTGTGGTGTATTGCCCGCTATATAAAACAAAAGAGCTCTACCAAACATACCAAGAATCTGTGGAAGTCACCGGGTTTACTCGTCTTGCAAAAAAAGAGAGACTGCATCGTTTATGCCTTCTAAACCTGGTTGAGAGCTCTCAAGGAAATAACAAAATAAAATAGAAAATCAGTAGTACCTTCTTGGAAAAAGTTGAACAAATTAAGCTAGATTCAATTGTTATTGACGATGATGCCATGCACGTATCCACAAGCGATTTCAAATGCTTTCGTTAATTGCTTCAATGGTACTTGTGGTACCCTAAATTAATCAATTAACAACATCTCTTTTGAACATTATTTAGATAATGCCACACCCCTGAAAGCCAATCTTTGACCCTGCCAACCAGAGCGTAGTAAGCCCAATCATGAACGGTTGAAACAAAAGTTGCAGCACTGAATAAAATAAATAAATAGCAAAGTTTATTCATTCACAGATGGTATTTTCTTCTTTTGGAACAATAAATGTATACATAGTAGATCTAAAATAGGTAAACATAATTGTAACTGAGAGAATTGGAGCTGTGTGCGAGCGGTGGGGAGACATCTTACTTTCCTAGCTGACCATACAACCCGACTCTCGCCAAAACATGTCACGACGAGAAGGCTATCAGGGTGAGCTTTAATGTACACAGTAAACATGCACTGTATCCTGGTGACATAAGGTGTTGCGATCTGACATTGGGATCTTTTATAAAACAATTAGTTATATATGAGTGGGTCTATGTGAGACAGAGAGTCACTGACAAATCAAAACAAAACAAAAACAATATTTTGATTTCAAATAAAATTTTAAACATTCTTCTTTGTGCAAGAGTGACGTGTTATTATCATGGAACCATAAGCTCTTTGTCAGGTTTGATGTACACAATAAGTATGCACAGTAAGTATGCATTATAACCTGACGATATAAGGTGTTTTTGTTTGACATTAGAATCTTTTGCATAGTAACTAGAATGAACTCGTAATTCAGACCCACAGCCTAATTAATTGACTAGCAAAAAGTGCGACGGCATGTGATTTAGAGAACCACTGGCATAACAAACAAACAAGAAAAATAATATGCATTCATACACAAACAGGTGTAGTATTTTTGTGGCACGTTAACAGAGTATATTCTTATGCACAAAGAAACACATATATCTAGATTACATACAAAACAGAACAACAATACATACATATGCACAATCCGCGTAGAACATACTTACCAATAAAATAACTAAGTATGTACAATCAATCTGGGGTGCGTGTATGATATGCGGAGGCCATCAGGTCGTATTAGGTGACAATACAGAGCCCATCACAGCGTGTAGGCAGTCTTGATTCATATCATCCGCCAAATACATGTGTCAAAGGATGTTGGTGTGTGAGTGGGCCTATGTGAATTGGGGATCTCATATATAAACGGAATGGTATTATTGTACCGCCATAAGTCTACACATAGATATACATAACTTTAAAATACATATCAGGATGATACATACATTTGAAGTGCATTTGATAATGAGTACATAAATCTAAAATACATATGGTGATGGATCAGGACCTTATAGCGTCCATCACATCTCGTAACCGAGTAAATGAACCCGTGAGTGACCGGTTGCGGACATCTCACTTTTACCTGAGCCTAAGTACCCGCCCTGCCGAAACATGACGAGAAACAGGAGAAGTAACCAAGTATATTTGAAGTACCTAATAAATATGCGCTTTATCCTGATGACACATTGCATTTTGATCAGACATTGTTTTTATGACGTAGTTTATCGATTATCTGCGTGATACGTTGGTAAGCAAAGGTTGTCTGGTCATGTGTAGGAACAGAGTAGAAAAAACTGTTGTGTTGAGAGGGGAGTGCTGGAATGGTTCAATGGAGTTACGCTATCTATTGCTCGTTTGTCCTCAAAGGCACACATAATTCATTTTAGGGTCAGAACAATGCGAAGTCAGTAGGGACAGAGAACGCTGAGGTGGAGTGGCAGAATTCGGCAACAGTGCAGCCGTGTTTGAATTGGCAGTTACTATTTGTTCGAAGACAGATGCAAAGAGAGATCGGAGGAACATAGTATGTGAGGTTATGTTTGCGTTTTGTTGACATGGTGATAGTGAGGATGCTCTGACCGCGCTGGATAATATAGCTATACGTTACCAGTCTCGTGTCAATCGTCATCAATTGTTTAACTCTGCCTGCGCCTGCCTGTGCAAGCAAGAGAGTGGTACATTTTTGCTTGAAACCAGATACGGTAGCCCAATTCTGAATGTCAGCTGGTAGCTTGTTGAAACTCTTTGGACCTAAAATAGTGAAAGCTTTGGCCCCAATCTCTGTTCTCCTGAACTCTGTGTAAATATTACTTTCATTCCGTGTTGATCGTTGATGGGGCGCTTTTCGCTCAGCTCTAATCGTTCCTGGATGTTCAGCGCCCAAGTTTCTTTAGAATTGGTGTCACGTGATCGCTCTTTCTAAAGTTCTCATCGTGAGCTACTTTTGCGGTGAAGGTTATGCTACGTTGAATGTTCATGAATAATGTTTTTGTACATTTACCCCTTATAGAAGAGCAGTATTTAAATGTGAAAAAATCCGAACTTTGATTACGAGAAGTCTGGACTTTATGTCGAGTTGCGCCCATGCAATCAACATCAAAATTCTCGAGTACTCTCCGTGTACTTGCTATGGATCCCAGGATAATGCACTGCATCCTTCTTCAACTTTTCTACTTTGTTTTGCCGGTCTAACAAACAGCAATTGAACATCGTCGGCGAATAAAGTCATTCTGGCTTTGTCGAGAGGGTTTCCACAGTTTTTGTTATTGATAAGCAGAAGGAAAAGAACCGGTCCGAGAATCGATCCTTGTGGAACCCAGAAATTTACCGGCCATGGAGATGAGATGATCTTTCCATCTAACACAACAGACTGGGAAAGATGCCGGAGATTTTCAAGTGAGGGTGTTTGGATGTTCAGTTGTAGCAGATTTTGCAGCAAAGTGTTGTGATTTACATGGTCAAATGCTTTAGAGAGGTCCAGCAGCACGAGTAATGATAGAGAGTTTTTGTCTATAGCTTTGTATACGAGTTCGGATATTTGCAGTAACGCGTCTTCAGTGGAGGTCTTCCGTCTGTATGCCTACTGACAGTCATTGTTCAGGTTTGCCTCTTTGCCTCTGTCAAGGAGTTGACTTACAATAATATTTTCCAAGATTTTTGAGTTTACTGGTAGGAGGCTTATGAGTATGATTTGAAGGGTCGATTACCGTCCGCTTCTTATGAATAGCTTTGATGGACGCGTGTTTCCAATTTTGAGGAAAGAAGATATTTGTTTCAATGGATGTGTTGATGAGTGCCTGGAGATATGGAAGACGAGTTTCTAACCCGTCCTTGAGGTACTGTAATCCTATTCCATCGTTCCCACATGAATTGACATTTTTAAGCGCAAAAATAGCCAAAAAAATATCCAATCTGCTTACCGGGCTCGGTGTCCACATTTGGTCCATCTTGGTGGATGAGTCGTTATGAGATGGAACTGTGAACCAAGTTAGCTAATGCATTACCGGGGTTTCATGAACTACCGAATAAATTTTGTTGTTCGTTGATTACCTCATCGTATGCGTGCTTTCCAGCGTTAGCGAAAAACTCATTGAATGGTCCTGCTATTTCTACGGGTTTTCATAATGTGAAGCCTTTTCTTATTTCTTGTGAGGCACAATGTTCACATGGATGTTCCAAGTCTGCTTAGGGTTGTTTTTGTCTTTTTGTAATTCGGCAAGGAGCGCATCTGTCTTTGCTTTGCCTATTAGGAATTAACGCGTTCCCTCATCAGCTGGCAAACCACACGCAAGGCTATTTGTGTCAAATCCGTGCTATTTGAGTTGGTGTTATTTTTTTCAGCATTTTTTTGGCTTGACCTTTCAGGAACCTAAGAAACTATTTTGGGTTTTGAATTCCCTGATTGAGTTCAGGAGTCATCCAGCTGACTGAAGGGCGTGTGAGTTTCTTTGTGACTTTTTGGTGCTCCTGTGTCGAGGGCCACTGAGAACGTGTCTGTGAAAATGGCCGATTAATATTCACATCGTCCGTATTACGCGTGTTGATGAGCGATGGTACTCTGTTCCATAACTCTTGTTTCAGCGAGTCTCGTGAGTAGTTTTCTTTTGTTCTATACCTCCGGATGACGGGTTTCAGTCTTTCTTTATGTACAGTGATCAGGCAACTTATTTCTACGTTGTCGGCTAGAGAATCACAGACGTTGTTGTTGAGGACATGATTGATTGTTCGTGATTATCACATCGAGCAATGAGCTACTTTCTTTTCTGATCCTAGTTGACTCCTCAATGAGCTGTTCTAGTTTTAGTCTTTTAATGATTGAGCCCAATTTATTTGGCTCTAATTGATTGTCGTTGAAATCTCTTACGACATACATGTTCTTTTTCAAATTAGCTGCTGTCTAGAGATTGGATTCTATGTATCTGAATGCCTGGTTGCTGGCTTTGGGTGGCCTGTAAACGGTTCCGACAATAAAGGGTTTGTTGCGCCTTACTTGGACGGTAATTCAAACATCGTCAACTTCGTCTCCGTATCCGACCGCTTTCAGTGTCCTGGTTGTGTTCTCATTTTTAGCGTCGATACAGACGCCGCCTCCTCTCTTGCCTCGGTCATTTCTTAACAGTTCGTACCCATCTATCTGAATAAAGCTGCTGTCCATGTTTGGTGCCAGCCATGTTTCAGTGAGACAGAGTATATCAACGTCTTCATCAGTCAGCATAAGCTTCATCTGGTCGCTGGCTTGGATAACATCCCAACCAATGTATTTAAAGCTATATCTGGAATTATGGTAGCTCCCTTGAGCCAACTTATCAATATGTCACTCCGACATGGATTTTTTTCCCGATGATCCCAAAATCGCAAGAATTACTAAAATTTATAAAAAATTACATAAGAAATGATCAACCAATATCAGTCCTTCCCATCATAAGCAAAGTTTTTGAACAAGTCTTTCATGCTGGATTATATTCTCACTTTGTGTCTAATAAACACTTGACCAAAATCAATATGATTTCCAGCCTTTCAATATAACAGGACAATTTTATTTAAAATTCACCGCAGATGTTGTTGACATGAAAGTCGTTACAGTGACTGGGAAAGTCACTTTAGCAACTTTCATGGGCCCTAGCCAGTCTTTTGAAGGCTTGAATCACATGTTACAGCACTTTGGAGTTAGTTCCATTTAAAAGAGTTGGATCAAACTATCTTCTGATAGAAAACACCCAGAGAGCTGGAATAAATAATTATCATCTGTCAGCACGCTCTGCCTCCTCTATATTGATGACGCTGTATACACTAGAAACAGGCTAACCTCTCTCCTTCCAGCAGATGATGCTACACTTTATTCGACCGTTAAAATTTTCATTATACTATCAATTGGGCCGCATTTCAAACTGGTTCGCATCCAATAAGTTGACCCTGAATGTCGACATGATGCAGGTCAAGATATTTTTCCGGAGGAAGATACCCACTCCTAACGTAAAGATCGAATATGTCAGCCAGGTGCATTTGTAGCAGAAACTGAGTATATTGGTGTAATAGTAGACCAAATTCTTCAATGGAAGATCCAGTCTTTTTTGCTGTCGGAAAGCTAGCCAACTCAGGTGGCATCCCCTACAAAATTCGAAATGGTCTAAAAACTTCGTCAGAAACATTTTCGACTATCACCTTATTGTACGCTTTTCTGATTTACTGTATATATGTGTATGTTAGAACACAGTCACGTGCTAGCAGACCTGAGCACACATTGCCTCTCATTCGTCAATATAATATTCTCCGATTGCGTTGCATTATTAACTTTTCGGTTGCAGTATTTGCTTATAAAACTCTGAATTTATCTTATTGATAACGCTTTTTCGTTACAAAAATCGCTTTGTATAATCTTTGGAACAACACTGAATTGCAAATTTGCCGTAACTCGTCAATAATTCGGCAGTCAACAGCTATAGATATAAGGACTAATATCAGAATGGGTACCTTCTAACGTAAACTAAAACCATACCTGTTTGAACTTGTACGAGCAGAAGTTCACGAACTGTTATTTACTTTCTCTTTACAATTTACCGTTTTGCCAAAACTTTCATTAATTTTTCCCTGTTAATACACTCACATTTCCAATTAGGCCTTGTGGTGAGGGATTCGAATTCTGCCACCGTAACCCCTTACGTGTCGTAAGAGCCAATCAATTACTGCGGAGAGAAGGGGCTAGCGTTCCCTTCTTCAATATATTCATCCCCAAAAGACGGCAAGACAAACGGGGGAAGGAGAAACTCAAGCCACTCCAAATTCTATTGCTAGGGCTGCTGAATGTGCGTGGTTGTAGTACGAAGAAAGCAAATAGAAGTGAAATTTGTGAGATGCGTGTGGGGAGGAAGTTTGAGTGTTGGCGCTGAGTCGGGTCAAATGAGTTTGGTGTGGAAGTAGAAGCAAGTCTAACGTGGGGGGAAGTTGTTCGCGAGTAGGTGTGATATTGTTGTTGTTCAGTGATCGATTGGCTAATAGTGTAACGGAGTGGTAGGAAGTGTCCTCTAAATTGACGCAGGGGAAGGGTAATTCGGTGTAGAAGACGGGCATTTATAATTTATTATGCACTTGAAGGCTAGAAGAACGTGTTCATTTATGGATTAGTTTGAGTTTTTGAGATAAATAGAAAGGGAGGTAGTAGTGGAGCTGAATACGAGGCTGGTTACGAAGTGGTGTGAAAATGCAGTAGGGAAATATGATGTATCAAACATTACTGACACCATAGAGACGATGATAATATCTTCAATGGAGTAGGAGCTGGTCAAAAAGTATCGGTATCGGACAAAATATCGGCCTTTTCAGGCATTAATGTATCGGCATCGAACTCGGAGTAGAGCTGGGACTCGTTTCGGTATGGCCAAATGTTTGGTATCGTCCCATCCCTAGTTTCAACACATGAATGAGACATTGGACGATCAAAAGATGGCCAATGAACGTCCAGTGCGTGTCACGAGTGGCAGCCACTAGTCAGTGCGGGCCCAAAACTGTACACTAGCAAGTATTGGGCCAATACTTGATCTAGATACGATTTCTTAATACTTCATCAGATTTTCAGATGGATAATTTAGACCGAGTACTTTGAAAAGAATCTAAATGCGTTATTTTGCCCGAAGCTGAATCCGGTGAAAAAAAGCAATGCTGCATGCATGCGGCCCTGAAGGGCGCACTCACTACGCCACTCAGCGATACTTTCTACACAACAACTGCATCCGATGACGGCATACCTCGTGACAGCGACCACATAATGCTGCATGCATGCGGCCCTGAAGGGCGCACTCACTACTCTAATCAGCGACACTTTCTACACAACAACTGCATCCGATGACGGCATACCTCGTGACAGCGACCACATAATGCTGCATGCATGCGGCCCTGAAAGGCGCACTCACTACTCTACTCAGCGACACTTTCTACACAACAACTGCATCCGATGACGGCATACCTCGTGACAGCGACCACATAATGCTGCATGCATGCGGCCCTGAAGGGCGCACTCACTACTCTAATCAGCGACACTTTCTACACAACAAC